>PVJI01027697.1:0-17349 GCA_004026765.1 Micronycteris hirsuta
ATATGAGTGAGCTTGTGTTGCTTTCACTTCAGAGAGCGGGAACCTAAAGTACAGATTAAGTTTAGGTATGCATGAATTAGAAATGTGTGTTTCTTGCTCTCTCAGGTCTGTGGTCTAAGTTTCCTACCTGTTGCACTTACTCACGGAGTGGTTTTCATTATTAAGTGGGAAAACTTATACAAAGACAATGGTACAATACATGACACTTTGAAGGAGCTCAATGCCTTCCCCGTTCTTCAGTTAAGTCAACATCGAAACAGGCCACAGCCATAGGTTTTATCTCTTCTAAGTTCAACAAACTTTCACAGAAAGATTTCAGGATGTGGTCACCAGAGTCATTAAGTGAGAAAATATAAATGAATAAATCCCACTTATTTTCACAAGGATGACTAAATTGTATGACATTCTGAGATTCTATAATATCCACACCATTTATGAAAACCAGCACTCAGAATTGGAAACATATGGATGCTAAAGAGTTTGTTAAGTATAGAGATATACACTGGTCTATTCACTCATAAATAGACTAAACAAAAATGCTGGAAAATATATTTTAAGTGTTTAAACTGTTTTAAAAGTGAGAAAAGCATGCTAAACACAGGAAACATCAAGTATTGTGTTCGCTTTTTCCACTGTTTGTTGAGACACGTGCTGATTTTGTTGTTGTTTAGATCAAGCTTGACTGGACCCCTGCCACGTCGTCGGCAGGTCCAGGCCTGACGAGTAGGAAAGGACAGTGGAGGCAGAGGCCAAGCAGAGAGTGCATGCAAGTGGTGTCGACCATACACGTAAAAAGGCGAGTGGAAGAAGGCGATTATCCATGATTGTGGAGGAAATGCCCGATGGAAATATCACATAGAGAAGAGGATGAGGGTTTGGGGGGAAAGATTCAGGTCTTTGTATAATATAGTATAGCAATGAAATCCAGGTTAACTATTGTCTGAGGACTGTTAGGTTATAGTTAGAATATAGCTATAATTACTGTAACAAAGACTCAAAATAGCAGTGGTATAAACAACATAAAAATCTATTTCTCTCTTACAGAACTACTTAAGAGTAAGCAGCCCAGAGCAGACATGATGGCTTGTCAGTGCCAGAAATCTGTATCCTTCTGGCTAGCTCATAGCAGTACCACAATTAGACCAGGGCAAGAATGGCCCTTGGCCTTGTCTTTGAGAATCCTACTCTGCCCTTTTTGAGATGTGCACCCTGTCCACAAACCAGAAGTCTCCAGGACCAAAGAGGTGTGCCTACCTGGAACCTCTGTCCTTTCCGCCATGGTGTAGACCATGTGCTACGAGCTCAGGATCCAGAATGCCCTGCTCAAATGGCCCCAAACTTGGTTTCAGAAATTGAGCATGACTCTCCCAGTGCAGTCTGTGCTGCTGATCTGTACTCCCATAGGCTCAAGGCAAGGGGTGGCCAAGTGGCAGTCCTTAGTGGGAACTTAAGCATGATCTGGGATGTATATACCTGGCATGAAATCCATTATAATGCACAATAGAGCCACAGCTGGGTACCAGCAGTCATCGGTCAGGATAAAATGGTTATTTGTTTCTGACCTCACCACAGTACTCAAAAAAACGCAAGGAATTTAAACTTGAACTTGGCACACAATGTCATTTAATGGTATACTTGTCTATTTAATAGTTTTCAGGCTGATGTATAACTCTGGACTATGGGTGCCCATAGTATTTGGTTCTTCATCTGAATACTAATCCCAGTCCCTGCAAAGGTAGTGGTGAGCCTGCTGTGATTCTGTAATTCCAACATAGGACTCATACTACATGGATCACAGTTGCTTCTTTAGCTTCACCCATTACGTCTGTATTTCAGCCAGCGGGAGAGTAAAAGGAGAGGGGAGGAGATAACTCTTTCCTTAGGAGACAATCTAGGGGGAAAAAACCTACATTACTTCTGCTCACCTGCCTTTGGCCAGAACTTTTGGACATATAGACTTTTATTGGGCATCTCACACTTTTAGCTAAAAGTTCTGTAACTGAGGAAGAAGGGGAGAAAGGCTACTGGGGACAACTAGCAGCCTAATGCATTTCTCCCATTCCAAATTAGTTAATCCTCAAGTCCCGTTCAGTTACAGAATCAACTTCAAACTCCAGAGTCTTGGGGTAATATGTGGTCTTCTCCATTAGGTTAATGTACCTTGTTGTGGTCCAGGGATCTGACAACTAAAATTATTTGTCTCTTCCTCCCACACCCAAACTCAATTGAAAATGGAGAGGAGGGATATGGTATTCACATTTTAAATGCTCAGTCAGAAGAGGGGGAAATGGGTAACTCTAGAGCAGTCACTGGCTTTTTAGCAATCACCAAATCTTGCTGAGGTGGATATTGAAAAAACCTTCCAGTCTAGCAACTGGGTTAGTCCTTGGTTAGTTCATTTAAAAGCCTCTGAGTCTTTGAGGAAATTTCTTCTTCATTGAGCTGGAAGTTCCCTGGCTTTGCCCTTGGGACATTCCCCTTACCCATCACCCTCAGGTAGCTGCAGGTGCGTGCTGGAACATTGTTGCTTATGGGAGAGGTACTCCTGGGTTGCTCTATAGGCTGAGCTGACAGACTTTTTCATGCTACATGTGTGGTTTCTTTAGCAATACATGTCCCTCAAAATCTTAGTAGGCTTGTCGTCTTTTGGCTTCAAGCAGGCTTCATAAATACATAGCCCAAAATATTCTCTTAGCAGACCCCTTATATCTGAGAATCTTTTTGTTTTAAGTATTAACTGGAATTGTGCCTTTACCCATTTTTCTCATATTATTAGCAATTTCCTTGAAGCCACCCAAAATAACAGAGTTGACCGGGAAGACAGTAACATTAACCTGATCACTGTGAGCTGCGGTCATTGACTTATGTGGATGTGCTTGAGGGAAGCCTGGTTGAGCGGGGGCATAGTTTCAGGTCCTACAAAATCTTCACCTTTAGAGCCATTTCTTAGCCTTGTCTTAGTTTTGGGTACAGAAGTAATTAACTTTTTCAGTGATGCACAATTCTAAATTACTAGTCACATTGTCTCGTTTAGTGGAAGGCTACACATAGAGAAAAACTTCCTTAAATTTATGTGACTGTGTCAATCTATAATCACAAATGTTCTAGGTTTAGCTTGAGTCCCTCTTTTTTCCAGGCCTTCGCTAAAAGTCTCCATGGACAGCCTATATACACCAGCACTCTGAGTTTTTCAACAACTTTCTAGACTCACAGGCCATGTTTATATGTGTTTTGTCTTCTAAGGCATCAGAGGCATCCATTTTCGTATATGTATTTCCAAAAAATAAAATGTCACCAACTGTCTAGTTTCTTAATATCTGTATTTCTTCCACCTTTCGCTCAATTTGTAAGCCAGTGCCATATATATTATGGCAACCCCAATTCTAGTATCAAATTCTAAATTAATTAGTTATTGTAATAGATTTCTAAAATAAGAATAGTTTAAACAAGACAGTTTATTTCTATAGCAGCCCAGGTAAAAGCAGTCCGGAGCAGGTAGCAGCTCTGACATTTTCCACTTCCTGGTTCAAGGTGACCTTTTCAGCTTCAGTCACCGGGATCACGTTCCAGCCGCTGGGGAGGGGAACTGAAGGAGAAAACGCACACTTCTTTATCTTAAAAGCATGACTTGGGAGGTTTGCATCACTTACATTCAGATCGCATTAGCCAGAATGCACTGCTATGACCACACCTCACTGAGGTCTTTTTCTGGGCAGTCATAATCCCAGCTAAAAATGTTGTACCATGAAAAAAAGGAGTGAATAAATATCAGAGGAAGACAAGTAATAGCTGAGAGAATGAACAACTGTAGGCATAGATAGGAGCCGTCAGGAAGAGAGCATTGCCATTTGCCTGCCTCACAGACATCAGTGACTTTCACAGTCACTGAGAGGCTTACCATTCCCTCTTTTCCCAGACTGAATTTAAATGCTGCTTATGGATTTTAAAGTGGCAGAGCATTTTTGAAGAACTTGCTTTATCTGGCAGAGACAATTGTCCTACAGGAAAGATCAGCATGTATTTCTTAGTCTTGAAAAATATTGGAAATTATAGGAGTCAAAAGAATGTCTCCCAAGTAAGCATTTGTTTATTAATCTTCCTTCTAGACTTGCTTTCAGGAAAAGCTTTCTTCTTGTCTTTTCCTCCTACAGTGGTCTCTCCCTGAATCCACACAGAAAGAACAGAGCATCTACATCTAGATTCAAGTCTCCTTGACTGCAGTCAGAACTATAGTGGCAATTCCCCCCCAGGCATGTACTGCTAGACCTCACAAGGGCAAGGGGAGTCCCAACTATTCTTCAGATGTGTCAGAGTTTTCACACTGCGGGTTAAATGGTAGTGTTCAAAGTCTTTATTATTTCACTATGAATAAAACTAAGTCCGACTACTGACTCAATTTTAATACAAAGTAGTGTTAAGTGCAAAATCCTTGGGTCAGACAGACTGTGTTTCAAACTGGGCTCTGAGATGTATACGTCTTAGCCATTCTCTTACATGTAGGGGAGGAGACATAATTTTTCCTCTCTCTTAAAGTTTCATATTTATGATTTCATCTTCAACTATGAGTTTTATGTGTGTGTGTATATATATAGAGAGAGAAAGAACACTCTGTTACCTTTCCTAAGCTTCTTTCCCTGTATTTCCAATCACATCGACAGTTAGGGATAATAATTGAACTTGGTAGGCCTATAGGTGGTTAAATGACATGGCATGTAAAATTGCATAGGGCAGGGCCTAGTAGTCAAATGATAACTATGATTATTGTGCTTGTGTGGTGTGAACAAATCAATAAAATATCGCCTTCATAAGAAACAGTACAGATGTGTGTGTGTGATGTTATAATAGAAATTGTTCAAATCAACACAGAGGAACACCAGACATTTTTCTGTAAAAAGGAGCCATGATTGAGAAATACTTCTCTATCTGGTCTAGAATTTCACTCTTCCCTTGCACTATACTCTGCATATAATAAGTATTTATTAAATATTTGGTATTTATTAAAATGAATTTACTAATATGCAGGTTTTAATAAGTCAATCTTAAAATGTTCTACTATTAATATGTTAATATATTAATAAATTAATATTAATAACATTAATAGCCACATTCCAGGCATCATTACTAGCATGTCATACATTATCTCATTTATTCTTCAAAATTACATGTGTTGGTAGGATTTAGCCCTACTTTAAAGGTAAATACACTGGTGCTCAGAGAGGTTAGCTGACTTACACAGAAGCGAGTAACTGGGAGATGCAGTAATAGAGCCCAGGTCAGTTGGCTCCAAAATCTATTATTTTAACCAAATTATGTAGCAAAAAAATTAAAAGGTTTGTATGAACACAGCAGAACGTCTACATAATCGCAGTATTTACACCAGTGACACTATCTTAGCACTTGACCCTCCAGGCCGCCTGAAAGCAGGCATCCGTGGTCTCGCTCTCGCAGACAAAGCAGGCATGTAGAGCAAAATTCTCCGGCCATGAGAAATGACAGCCCCAAACTATCAAACATATCTTACTGATATTTTTGGTTTTGCATCATATTTTCAATTTTGTTCTGATCTATAGTGAGGAAACAAAAGAGGAAAAAAAGATTCAAAGAAAGAGATAGTTCTTCTGCCCATCGTTCTTTTATTCCCAGGGCCAGTCCTCCAAAGAAAATGCTTTCCAGTCCATCTTTCTGTGATTAACGTATGCGCAGATGTGGTCAGGCCTCAGGACGTCAAATGCTCAAGAGAGAGCCCGAGAACAATAAAAAGGCAGTTACCGCGTCTCAGTAGACCAAAGGAAATTTGCAGTTAACATTTTTAGCTGCAATTTAAGAAGGCTATTATAAAAATGGCATTAGACCCTTTGGAGGAAGCATTCTTATTAGTTTAAAATATTCAGAAATGGTAGCCTGGACAGAGCCAGTGATGAGGCAGTGTTTTAGTTTTCTGCTGCTGCCTAACAAATTGCCAGCGACTCGGCTGCCTGAGACAATACGCGCCCGTTATCTCGCAGCTCCGACGGGCCAGGCAGCTGGGGCTCTCTTCTCAGTGTCTCCGACAGCAGTCCAGGTGTTGCCCCAAGTGGCCATCTCATTTGGGGCTCGGGCTCCTCTCCCAAGCTCCTGAAATTTTTGGTAGAATTCAATTCTTTTGTCATTGTAGCACTCAGGCTCTCGGTTTCCAGTAGTCGTTCACATAAAACTCTTTAAAAATGTGAACTACCTTCTAGGAACAGAAAGCAAATCAGTGATGCCCCAGGGAAGGAAAAGCTGGACTACAAAGGGTGAGAAAGTGTTTTGAGGATTATGGATTTGTTCATTATCTTGGCTGTGATGATGGCTTCACAGGTATATACAAATGTTGAAATTCATCAAATTGTATACTTGAAATAGGAGCAGTGTATTGTATGTCTATTGTGTCTCAATAGCTTTTAAACAGTGAATGTGATGTAAGAATGACCAATGTGCAACCTGCACTGGAGTCTTCTTGTGATGAAGAACCGAGACGCCCCCGGCTCGTCTCAGTGGAAACAGACTTACCACGAGAAAGACCTTACCCTGGCCCAGTCTCTCATGCTCGTACTGTACTAGACACTCTGGACATACAGCTATCTTATAAAATTGTCACAATAACTGCAATACACTAACTTTGGGTGATACAAGTCACGGTTGCCATAAAATAAGTGCTTTGAGACACTACACACGAAAAGCTTTCACAACCATCTGGCCCTAGTAGAGACCAGCCATGTTCTAAGAGACGCCACCCACAGTGGGGGCCTCTGACCGCTGGGGTATAGAGTGCTGCCAGAGCAGTGATAGCGAAGGGACGCCGCACGCACCCTGGGAAGTAACACGTCAGTCCCTGTACTGGACCGGGCAATATATCGTGTCACATCTTTATCTTAGCTCATCTTTCTCTTTTCAGGACACACTTTCCTTGCGAGGCTAGACGCATATTTGTTAGAAAACATGATATGGTAATGAATTATTTTCTCATAAACAAATGTAGATGCATAGAATTTTGCACACACCTCCTGGTTTAGACAAGGTCCCCTACAAAATAGTTCTTACAGTGCCAGACCCTGGGAATGTGTCTGCTTTTGTCGTTGTATTTTGAATATTGGTTTACATGTTTGACCATTTTCAGTATGCTGAACTCCTAGAAGATGGGGGCCATTTCTTATTTAGGTTTTATCTCCTGATCACTTAATAAATATTTGTTGAATGCACTGATTCCTTGAGGTTCAGCTACTGGAGGCTCAATTTGTTACCAGTTATAAAGATTTAAGAGCAAATTAAAAGACTTGGCACAGAGAGTCTTCTCAAGGAATATTGAACGACTGCTACAACATTTTAGTCACCTAAATGCATGGTACTTACTCTGTAATATAAAAGATATTTTCATGTATTAATTTTGTGAATAAGCCACACATGCATGTATACACATGCACACACACATGCACACACACTCTAACTAGAACTGGGCAGTATAATAAAGCCAATAAAATATCCAGTACTTCATATGGGATGAGCAAAAGTAGGTTGACAGTTGTGAGTACAGAAATACAGTTTATTCTTGTACTGTTATTTATTAATTACTGTATTATTTTCCATACAAACAACTGTAAACCTACTTTTGCCCCATCCTGTATATAATAAGACATTAGTATATATTTAATATGTAGATGCTCTGGGGTTGTGATTACAGCTCCTGTCTGAAAATAAAGTATTAATCGTCTGGCATCTCTGTCATTATGAAGAGTCAGCAAGAACTTAGGCCGCATCTTTCGAGGCTTGTTGTAAGATTACTTTGAGCTGCTACTTTTACCTTCTCGATATCATGCTAGCATGGCCCTGACTTCAAGATGACATTAGAAGGACAGAAAAGGAAAAGGGAGGATGTACTAATTTTGTTTTGTTTTTAATTTCTGCTTAATGGTGACAAACTTAATGGCTTAAAACAACATAACCTTATCCCCTCACAGTTACCTGAGTACAGGGTAGCTGAGTCTCGAAGGTTGAAATCAAGGTGTCATCTAGACTGTCCTCATTGGGAGGCTCAACTAGGAAAATATTTGTTTTCAAGCCTCCTCAGGAAGTTTGCAAAGTTTGTTTCTGTGTGACTGTAGCATTGCGGTCCCCACTGTCTTGCTTACTGTTCTTCCAGAACTGCTTTTGGCTGCTAGAGGCCATTCTGAGGCTTCCCACGGGGCCCCTGCCACTGACCCGCTCACACTTCCTACTGCTCTACCTTCGGGAAGGCAGAGCCCAGATCCTTTTAAGTACTGACCTCATCCAAGTGGCTCCCTTTTGTAGAACTTGAAGTCAACTAATTAAAAACTTAACTCCTAATGTAACTTATCCTTCACCTTCACAGTTTCTTCCATTTAAAAGGAGGGCATTACAAAAGGGTTGGGAATCTTAGAGGCCATCAGATAACTTTGTCTACGATAAAGAATATTATGGGAGGTGTCTTTTAAGCTCTAGAAGTGCAGTGAGAGGGTTGTCTGAGATGGGAAGACAAGAATCTCATTTTCACTGCCATCCTACCCTGGTGATATCACTGGACAAGAGCAGAGCATGGTAGGGGAGTTCCCGGGAGGGTATGATGCAAGCTCCCTGAAGTTTGTGGGTATATATAAAAATCACTCTTGGTGCCAGCACATTTTCTGCAAAGGCAGATTTGATGGAATATTTGGCAGCACAGAGGCAATAACAGATGGTGGTGTGGTTTGTGTTAGAAGAGGATAGAGTCACCCCATTTTAGCTCCCCAAGTCTCCCAGGGGGGTAGGGAGATGCCCCACTCGGAGGGGCATTGGAACATGGAACTCTCGAGAGAGATTAAAGGGACACAGGGCTTCCCCTCCTTGAGGACCCTCAGTAGCTGAGGAGGCTGAGAGCTGAAACCCTTCCCAAGAGAGCCATGCACAGAATCTCCATGGAGACAGTTGCATCAGAAGAGCTTATAGAATCCGACCTGAACCTGACTGGGATCTTGGTTTCCTCCCCGCACCAGCAGGTGACCATTTATTCCAAAAGGTCTCTATCTCTCCCAATTCCCTTCTCATCTCTCAAATTGGGGGAGCTGAGCTTTGAACTAGAAAAGGAAAGGAAGTAACCAGAATCATACCATTCCTTCTCCCCAGTCCAAATCTTCCAAGCCACAAAGCTGGCCTACTGGACAGAGGGAGGAGGTATGAGTAGGAAAGGGAGCAAATGAGATTTAAGCCAATATGAGATGAGAGACTTAAAGAGACCTGGACTTTAGTGAAAGATACGGCACATATTCAAGATGTCCTTAAGAAGAAAGGAAGTGACATTTCACAGAGCATGACTGAAAACAATGACTGGAGAAAAATAAAAATATTTCATGTTTATAACCCACATTGAGGGTACTCAATAAAACATTTACACCTATATTTAACCCCACTCCCAGCTTCCAGCTTCCAGCTTCCAATTTTTTAAAGTTCAAAACAAAAATTGTTTTCATCATGGCTTCCAATTTTCCAGAAAACAAATGATACCACTAATTGACATAGTAGAGTGAATTAGACCCAGACATATTTCCCAAGAGCAGGTTCTGAGAAGGAAGACTAGGATGAACTCAGTGCACAGGATATATTCACAGGATGGTGAAGAAAGGGTGCCACGAAAATCACTAACTAGGGGAAGCCCTGAAAAAGCATTTCCGGGTGGAAAGAAGACATTTTGAAACATTTGCCTATTATTAGCAAGACATTAAATGAGGTCCTAATATTTGTTTCTGAATACAGCTTTTATCTCAGGTTATTCTTAGCATGTTAAAATAATGTGATGATACATCTGGAAATACAAAAGTATTTCACAAGCACTCGAAGAAGTCAAGAAACCATGGCAACATTGCAGATTTTGTACATCTCCCTCTAAAATAAGGTGAGTCATTATGAGGTGAAAAAAGTACTCCTTAGGATTCTCAATCATCTGAATTTAATTGTAATGACTAAACAGTGTCTATAAAACTTAATGATAAAAGGTAAATCTACTAATTTTTCCTCTTGCATTGCTGGTTCAACGGACACCCACTCCATTTTGAATTCTCACAGTATCTGGTAAACTCAGTATGTACACGTGTGTGCATATGTGTATGTAAGTCATCACAGCATATTGATCACAGGATAAATCTTTAGAAAGATTTATCTTCAACTTTTGCAAGCAATAGTAAGGTGAAATTAGCATAAGAAGATCGCTTCCAATTTAACAACAAGAAGCTGTGATAGTAAATATCACATCCTACGTTGGAGAAAACCATGTGTCCCGACAGGAGGGATACTAGGCTACCAAGAACGACGTTAATCTTGCTGGTCCGGCGCGTGGATAACCAGACAGCAAACCGAGCGTGTGAATGCTAAAATAACTGTTAAGACCTAGCTTCTTTGAAATCAAATTTTCTTAAACATCTTGGTTGTAAGATAATTTTATGTAAAATTTCAGTTTCTTACAATAAATACTTCAAATGTTTGCAGTCATTACTCCAAATAGGGCTACGTTGCTGGAAGTCCTGTGTGCTGCGTATTTCACGTCTGTGCGCCGACACAGGAAGGCGCGCCGAGGAGTGCGGGGGAGGGACAAGCCAGCGCCGAGTGAACGCGGGCCCCGCAGTTGAGACTAGATGGCACGCATTATGCATGATTTTTAAATGCGATTAACAGTACTATAAGATTTTTTTAAATACTGTATTTATGTATTTATTTTTAGAGGGAAGGGAAAGAGGGAGAGAAACACCAGTGTGAGGGAGAAACCTTGATTGGTTGCCTCTGACCTGGGACCGAACCTGCAACCCAGGCCTGTGCCCTGACTGAGGATCGAACCGGGTGACCTTCCGCGTTCTAGGACAGTGCCCAACCAACTGATTCAGGGCAAGATTTATTCTTTTTCAAATGCAGATGTACATTTTTATAAGAGATTTAGCTGTCTTAGACTATTTCGGGATATGAATTTCCCTCTCTATTTTGGATGATTGAGAAATTGTGAAAAGCTTATGTTATATATAAATATACATATATATACACACACATACATGCGCTTATACAAACATACTTGTGTATGTAAATACTTGCCTATACAAAAGATACTTTTGGAGGGTAAGAAACTAGTAGAAGCGGTTGCCGCTGGAATTAGAATAGCATGGCTGAGGACAAGGTGGGAGGGTGTCCTAGCTTGCTTCTTCCCCAAAGCAGACCCGCGTTAAGACCTCGGGTACAGGTGATTCATGAGAGGTGGCGGCAGAAGTGCAAGTGCAGGAGCGGGGATAGTGAGACAGGAGAAGGAGAGAGCCAAAGAGCACGATGATGAGCATATTTCTGCTGTGGACAAATGAGGCTCAGTCCCACCGGGAACTCCTGCAGAAACTCTGAAACGCGCTTCAGATGTTTCTCTCCGGAGGAGAGAAAAGGAAGGCTGGGCTATTTATCCATCCATTTAGCCAGCCTCCACCTCCGTGACTGAGCATTGACCCAGGAGCGTCAGCTTCCCCACACTTTCTGCTCAGAAGAGAAGAGAGACTGGGGTGTTCGTGGTGGAAGCTGTCATCATCGCCCCAGAGCTTCTTTAGGAAGCTGGAAGGCTGGGAGAATGTGTTTCCATCCCATCCAGCTCCCCTGGCTCTGAGCTCGCGCTCCCTCTGTCCTGCCCTGCTCACTCCCTGTCCAAGTCTGCTTCCCGTCCCAGCTCCTGTATCCCCCCCACACCTGCTGCACAAGGAAACAGATTCAACAAACTTCATTAAAGGTTCAGGATAACCTTTAATATCCTGGTTAACCTAGAAAACCTTAAACAATGTAAGGTTGATTATTAGCATCTTTGTTCTTAAAAAGCCTTTAGTAATCTCCCCCAATCCCTATATGGACTCTCACTGGACATTGTTCACCACAGTTTCCCACCATATCAGGTTAGCCTTCTCAGGCTCTTCTCTACAATCCTTTTATTTACCCACTCACTATTCCAAGGGTCACAGTCCCCTAAAACTTCTGGTGCATGTGGAGTAGTTTGATGCTATGCTTTGCTTCCAGCTGTTTCCAGAGACTCACATTATGCATCAAATGTGAGTTACTATGTAACTTTATTAACAAAGGCAGTTAGTTCTCTCTTAAGAACTTTAGTTTTCACTGTTCTGATAACAAAAAACTGTTTTTACCCTCCTACATACGTAAAGGTGGTGCACAACAACCCACCTTAAGAATACAGTGGGATCTGGTAGTATTATTTATTACTGGTATTGATTCAGTCTGCGTCCACTTCTCGGGTCCCCATTTCCCTTTTTCCTCTCTACATAGTCTGCGTTGGAAGATCTACCTTCCGCTTCAAAGCCCTGTCACTCACTGATGTTTCTTCAATTCTCCTTGTTCACTCCAGAATCACTCTGGAGTACTTCGTGCTGCCCTGCCGTGTGACTGGTTGTTGACCCTTCTGTTCTTCTCTCCCTTTGTGAAGGGTTGGCGTTCTTACAGCAGGGAGAGATTGTTCTGGTTTGCAATTCAAACTGAAAAGCCCCCCGCCCCCAGCAATTTACTCTTCCTTCCCCTGTTTGGGTTATACTATGGTACTTGCTGTGTAATGACATTAAACCCCCTCCAGGCCACAGAAGCTCTGCACATTACTGCTTAATCTTGTGCATTCCAGTGGCACCAGCTGATTTCCTCTTATAATCATCACAGGGAACATGAAAGATTCTCAAATTGATTTGAGAAAGACTTGTATTGCAGGCTGCAAGTCCTCTATCCTGAGCTGAGCTGAGAGGTTAATTTTAGGAAAACTTCAGGGAAATAATATGTTATTTATTTGCCCTGGAGATTTTAATGTTAATATTATTCCTCTTTTACCACGAGGGAGTTCGACTAATGGCTTAGGTGAGGCTATAATAGCTAGAAATTAGAGGTGGGGGAGGCAAGATTCTCTCCAATCCCCCCTCCTACCCCTCAATCCCCAGGCCAAGATGCACTATTTTCCTAATTATCCTACTAGGAGAGAGATGAGATCTGATGAAAATAAAATTTCAAGCAAGTGCTCAGCCCAGATTTTCATCTTAATAATCAAGTTCATAACTGGCCACAATGGTTTCCCCAAAGGTTCTTGCAAATTACATTTAATTTTAACAAGCAACTTCCAATAAGCCATTGAGCCAGGTTATATGATTTTAAGACAGCACAAATTTACCTGCTGAGGATTTTTAGGTGCCTCTGCAGCTAGGTTTGCCCATCCTCTGACACCTTCCAAACTATAATGCCATTACTCTTACCCAAAGATTGGCACCCTACAAACAGCCTGGGAGGTCTAGTTTGTACTCTACCTCCTTCTCAGCATCTCAGTTTCTCTCAAGGTCAAATGCAGATAATACTGCCAGCCTGTCTAGCATTATTGCCATGACTCACAACTAGCAATTCTTATTTTAAAGCACTTTTCAATTATGCAAATGATAGCTCATCTTAGAGAAGAAAATAAATAAGCTTGTATATGACAAATATTTGATATAATGGTATGAGGTACATCATACCACCTGCTTCACTTACAAATGTCTCAAATCAAGAAATGAGAATTCAAACTGACTATTTTTTTAAACGAGACACACACAAAGACCCGACTATTTTCCTATCTAAGAGAAAGCACTACCTCTTAATGCTTGAGAAAAAAAAAACTTGCTTGTATTATATCACAGACATACACACTCAGGGAACACGGGAAGCTGAAAAACGGGAAAAATAAATCTTCCTCTTCTTTTCTCTTCCTCCCTCCCCACCATGTCTATCTTCCCTGGGAGATTGAGCACAGCTGAAATGTACAAACTACTTCTACAAATTCAATAAGCTCAAGGAAAGAAGTTGATGATATTAATAATACTTTACATTTGCACAGCGTCTTATGATTTCCAAAACGCTTTCACGTAGATTGTTTCATTTAGAGAGAAGCAGTGCACAGATGTTCCGTAGATTTGCAGCCATTAAAATTGCTAATTCTGATTAAACTTGTCTAATATTTTAGGTTCTGTTGCACTCACATATTTTATTCTACCTTCTGATTCACAAATATATTTTATTATGCTGATGTAAAGTGCTGGTCATTTTTCAATTTCTAAAGCTCTTTCTCAAATGAAATCATAGAAGAGTGAGTCAGAAATAACTTTGGAGAAATTTTGTTTTAGACCTTTTGTTTTGTGGATAAAACAATACAGTTCAGAGAGTCTGTGAATCTCCCATGGCAATGCTCAGTGTTCTGCTCTGAACTCTAGAAAGTTGCTAATGCAAACTGTTGCTCATTTATTTTTTTATTCTTCCTGTGCTTTAGAAAAGACTTTTCAGAAAAAGATTTATTCAGTATTTCAAGTGAATGCCCCCTTTTATCTCTTGTCCAGTATGACTAGATATACTTTTTAATTAAATCAAAGATCTTTAGACTCTTTCTTCATCAGGTGTTGATTTTACTCTTTCCTCCTTAGATCCTTACAAAAATCTTATAAAAGAGGCAAAGCAGGTATTATTAGCTTCATCTTACTTTTTTTTTCAGCTGGTATAATTTTTTTTAATTACTTTATTGTTGTTCAATTACAGTTGTCTACATTTTCTCCCCACTTGTCCCCCCCACCCCAGCCAACCCCACCTTCCTCCCTTGCTTCCACCCTCCCCCTTAGTTTTGTCCATGTGTCCTTTATGGTAGTTCCTGAAAACCGTTCTCCACATAGTCCCCTTTCCCCTCCCCTCTGGCTATTTCTTAGATTGTTCTTAATTTCAGTGTTTCTGGTTACATTTTGTTTGCTTTTTTGTTTTGTTGATTATGTTCCAGTTAAAGGTGAGATCATATGGTATTTGTCCCTCACCGCCTGGCTTATTTCACTTAGCATAATTTTAGAGTTAATAAGTCTGATTCTCACAGAAAACATATGAACTACACACAAGGTCATGTAGCTAGTTAGTGAAATTTATAAGATTAGAAACCACCTTGTCTGATTGTTAGTCATCTTTCTCTTTCTTACTACATATCACTGCTGGCTCTAGAATAAAGCTGATAATCGTCAGACTTCCCTCAAGATAATTTTTTTCTTTTTCCTAAATAGTTTGAGGAAAGGATAAGATAATCATTCATACACTACTGAGTTGGATAGAAGTTGAAATTTGTTATAAAACATCTGACTATGTAACATTATGAATTTCTCTTTGATGTATTATTTTTCAATTTCTAGCATTTCCAAAATGAGGTTAGGTAAAAGATTTTTACAAATATGAATATACTAAATTTTATTTTATTTTTTTAGTATACTAAATTTTAATTTTACATTTAAATTAGATCTGGATCACTTTCGTAGGGCTGAATACGACCCTACCTGGAAAGCGGGTGACGGACGCGTGTGTGCGTCGGCCCCATGCCACCGACTGCTTTTGCAGGGTAAATGCCCGCCAAAAACCTGAAAGGTCCCTCACATTGTCTCTCTTTTTACAGACAAGGAAACCGAGGATCAGAAAAATTAACTTGCCCAGAGTCATAGTTCTACATGATTCCAAAGTTCACGCTTTTCCTGTAATGTTTCTTCTCATCTTTCCTAATTGAATTACAAAGAAACAGTCTCAGTACATATAGATCACTAATCAGTTCAATCAATTCTGAGATAAAAAAAAAAGTTGCTTTAACTAAATAGACCTGTAAAGACTATGTATTTACACTCCTAAAAAAACAAAATACTCTGCAATACATAGCTGATATTACTAATTGGTCTCTCTCAGACTAATATAATTAATTTGTCCTTTTTTTTTTTTTTTACCTTCACTAGAAGATTTCTTCATTGTTTTTAGAGACAGAGGAAGAGAGAGAGGAAGGGAAAGAGATTGACTGGTTGTCCCCGGTACTCACCCGGACAGGGGATTAAAGCCGCAACCCTTTGGTTCCGGAACAACACTCCAACCAACTGAGCCACACTGGCCAGGGCCATCCCATTTTTATGAGTTATACAAAACATTCTTTTCCTCAATGGTTTATTTATTCCTATTAGCTTATACTTATGAAGTAAAAATAATAAGTATTTCTATCATAATAGAAGAGCCAAATTAATTGTAATTGGCACTTGAAAAAACTATCACAAACTATTATTCATATGTTTGAAGTTTGACCAAGTCTGTTGGCTTTACCTTTTTTTTAAAGTATATTTTATTGGTTAGGCTATTACAGTTGTCCCATTCTCTTTTTCTCTCCTTACCTTTTAAATGTGCAAATCTTTTAAAGAAATCTACATTTTGTTTTGTTTTAAATTTACTGTCACAAATCATAGTACTATTTAAAAAAATCATTGAAGATTATTACAAATAGCTTCTCAGATTCTATTCTCAGATACAATATATTTTATGAAATCTTGAAGTTTAATTTTGTTACTGTATCTTGAAGTTTACTAATGTTATTGCCAGTATGTGTTTTTGTAAAGAAATGTATAATATGAGTCATCTTCATTTAAAAACATTTATAAATATTTATAAGTGTAAATATAGCATATGTACAAAAATACATTAAAATTCACAGTAAAATGACTAAATATTAAGTGAACATTCATAGAATGATCAAATGAGTTTGAAATAAACATTAACAACACTCTTTAGCCCTGGCTGGTGTAGCTCAGTGGATTGGGCGCAGACTGGGAACCAAAGGGTCCCAGTTCGATTCCCAGTCAGGGCACATGCCTGGGTTGCAAGCCAGGTCCCCATGAGGGCCATGTGAGAGGCAACCATACATTGCTGTTTCTCTCCCTTTCTCCCTCCCTTCCCCTCTCTCTAAAAAATAAATAAAAATAAAATCTTTAAAAAAAAAACACACTCTTGAAGTCACCCCTGACATGTTCCTTGCCATTCTTTTGAGAATTTCTTCCATTATTTAACATTATATTGGTTAATTCCATCCCCATTATTTTTTTAAAGATTTTCATGTATTTGTTTTTAGAGAGAAGGGAAGGGAGGGAAAAAGAGAAGGAGAGAAATGTGGCAGTGATTTCCACACATGTGTAAACGCGCAGTCCTGAGAATTTACACGTTTTGAGCACAGCTCCGTGTGATTCCTGTGTGAGCAAGTGTGGATCATGTCTGTGGGATGGGAATTCTCTAATAGGAATTTGGCAAAGGTGTATCTTATAAAATTCTGGCTTGCTGATCCTTGAATATTGCTTTAACCTGGTCGTGTCTGCCACCGGATCTGAATCAACATCCCAATGCTTTGCTATGAGTAATCCTACCTGTTCTGCTTAATCCCATGAATAATCAATCCAATGTAAATGTGTCTTAATGCCTCTAATAAAACCCCCGGCTAAGCAACCCACGAGGTCTTTCTCCCCAAGATGGGCGATGGTGGAGGAG
>PVJI01027698.1:0-17338 GCA_004026765.1 Micronycteris hirsuta
ACTCCCAAACTCTTTTTATGATGCCAGCATCATCCTAATCCCAAAACCAGAAAAAGACACAACAAAGAAAGAAAACTTCAGGCCAATATCACTGATGAACATTGACGCTAAAATTCTCAACAAAATATTAGCAAACCGCATCCAGCAATACATTAAAAAGATCATTCACCATGACCAAGTAGGTTTCATCCCAGGGATGGAAGGACGGTACAACATTCGCAAAACAATAAACGTAATACACCACATAAACAAAAGCAAACACAAAAATCACATGATCATATCAATAGATGCAGAAAAAGTATCAGATAAGGTACAGCATTCATTTATCATAAAGACACTTAGCAAAGTGGGAATAGAGGGAGCATTCCTCAACATAATAAAGGCCATCTATGAGAAACCTACAGCCAACATTATACTCAATGGACAAAAACTAAAATCTTTCCCACTAAGATCAGGAACAAGACAAGGTTGCCCACTATCACCACTTCTATTCAACATAGTTCTGGAAGTTTTGGGCACAGCAATCAGACAAGAAAAGGAAATAAAAGGCATTCAAATTGGAAAGGAGGAGACCAAACTGTCGCTGTTTGCAGATGACATGATAGTATACTTAGAAAATCCTATAGACTCCGCCAAAAAACTACTCGATCTAATAATTCAATTTGGCAAGACAGCAGGATATAAAGTCAATATCCAGAAATCAAAGGCACTTTTGTATACCAACAGTGAAACAGCAGAAACAGAAATCAGAAAAAAAATCCCATTTGATATAGCAACAAAAAAAAATAAAATACCTGGGAATAAACCTAACCAAGGAGGTAAAAGACCTGTACTCAGAAAACTACACAGCACTGAAGAGAGAAATCATGGAAGACACAAACAAATGGAAACATATACCGTGCTCATGGATTGGAAAAATCAACATCATCAAAATGCTGATACTACCCAAAGCAATATATAGATTCAATGCAATCCCTATCAAAGTACCAATGACATATTTCATGGATATAGAACAAACGCTTCAAAAATATATATGGAACCATAAACGTCCCCGAATATCAGCTGCAATTTTGAGAAAGAAGAGCAAAGCAGGAGGGATCACAATTCCTGATATCAAACTATATTATAAGGCCGCTGTAATCAAAACAGCTTGGCATTGGCATAAAAACAGGCAGATAGACCAATGGAACAGAATAGAGAGCTCAGAAATAAACCCAAGTCTCTACGGGCAATTAATCTTTGACAAAGGGGGCAGAAGCATAAAATGGAATAAAAATAGCCTCTTCAACAAATGGTGTTGGGAAACCTGGATGGCTACCTGCAAAAAAATGAAACTCGAGCACCAACTTACACCATACACAAAAATAAATTCAAGGTGGATAAAAGACTTAAATGTAACTTGTGACTAAAAGTTCTAGAGGAAAACATCGGTAGGAAAATCTCAGACATTCCATGCAGCAACATCTTCAATGATATGTACCCTAGAGCTAGGGACATAAAGGAAAGAATAAACAAATGGGATCTTATCAAAATAAAGAGCTTCTGTGGGGCTAAAGAAAATAGTATTAAAATAAAAAGAGAACCAACCGAATGGGAAAACATATTTGCCAATGATACCTCAGACAAGCGTCTGATCTCCAAAATACATAAAGAACTCATACGGCTCCACTCCAGGAAGACAAAAACCCCAATTAAAAAATGGGCAAAAGACATGAACAGACACTTCTTGAAAAAAGACATACAGAGGGCACAGAATCATATGAAAAGATGCTCAACATCATTAGCCATCAGAGCAATGAAATTAAAAGCACAATGAGATACCACCTCACACCAGTCAGAATGGCCATCATCAACAAAGCAACAGATAACTGTTGGAGGGGACGTGGAGAAAAGGGAACCCTACTGCACTGTTGGTGGGAATGCAGACTGGTGCAGCCACTGTGGAAAACAGTATGGAACTTCCTCAGAAAAATGAAAATGGAACTGCCTTTCGACCCAACAATTCCACTACTGGGATTATACCCTAAGAATCCTGAAAAACCATTTCAAAAGAACCTTTGCACTCCTATGTTCATAGCAGCGCAATTCACAATAGCTAAGTGCTGGAAACAGCCTAAGTGCCCATCTACAAATGAATGGATCAAGAAACTATGGTACATTTACACAATGGAATTCTACGCAGCAGAAAGGAAGGAGTTTATACCCTTTGCAACAGCATGGATGGAACTGGAGAGCATTATGCTAAGTGAAGTAAGCCAGGCAGTGAGGGACAAATACCATATGATCTCACCTTTAACCGGATCATAACCAACAAAAGTAAAAAGCAAGCAAAACATAACCAGAGATATTGAAATTAAGAACAGTCTAACAATAGACAGGGGAGAGGGGGGAGGGGACAATGGGAGAAGCGTTTCAGGAATCACTGTAGAGGACACATGGACAGGACTAAGGGGGAGGAGGGAGGCTGGTGGGGAGGTGGGGCTGGAGGTGAAGGGAGTAGGGGAGGGGAGAGGATGTAAATAAATGTAATTGAACAAAAAAATAAAATTAAATTAAATTTTAAAAAAAGAGAAATGGAAATGTATGTATATGAAAGTTTTATAGTAATATTATGCATAATAACCAAAATTAATTTTACACACTCTTTTCACAAACATATTTCTAATATAAAGGCGATATGCTTAAATTCTATATTACTTACAAACATCTTAAGTGGTAGTATGTTTAGGGGAAAATTCAGAGGAGGATATTGTGAAATCATGGCCTACTTTAGATTGTCAGATTCCTGAGGATTGCTCTCTTTCCTGTTTTTTTTTTTTCGATTTTAGACATCATCTAGCTAGAAACATTATGAAGGTAAAATTTCTAGCAAGCTCCTGAGTCTTCATTAACCCATTATTAATTAAAATGACTTTATTAAATATTAAAATAATATGAGGTATTTTATTATTATTTTGCTGATAGAGTACTTTGTTTTTGATGTATTAACTTTAATACAATTTTTCATCTGCAGAGAGTTGCCCCTTACCTTTAGTGTCATAGTAAGTCATCTGGTCAGCAAAGTTTAAAGACATCTAACTTATTTAAATAATACTTTATCTCTTTACTTATTTTCAATTAGTTTATCTTATCTGTGGCTCTATATTCGTTATTTCTGTTACCTGAGCCAGGTCAAATGCTTTTTAAAGATTGTCATTTTAATGACTCTGTTATCTAGTTACTGCTACCTTAGGGTCAAGGTGCTCCAGGCTCAGGAAGAAAAAGGAAACTTGATTTTCTATAGATATAAATACACCTATTTTGCTGAGTTGTTTGGGGAAATACTCTCAGTAAAGAAGTTGTAATATAATAGTTTTATTATTTCTTTTCATCTAAAGTTTAAGCCTGTCCTATCAGATAACTCAATTCCCATTACTATCAATTTTTAGTAAAGCACATTTTTTAGAAGACTTAGGGTGTAAAACTTAATAAGCTCTAATTGGAAAAAATTATACACAACTTTAGAATGTGTATTTCAGTCTTTCCTCATATCCTGTGTGTACCTAGAATAGTATATGGTGCACTGCAATGTCTCAATAAATGTTCTAAAAATGAATGACCTGTAAACGTAAAGGAGGAGCTGAAGCTGGAGATAGGGACAAGTAGGAGTTTAAAATGACTAGATTTGAATTTCTGAAGTATTTATCTGGACTCAGTGCTGAGGATAGACTGGATAAACACAAAGATGAAACTAGAAGCAGAAAGTCTAGTCACACTGAGAAAATGAGGGCCTGAACTAAATATGGGAATTTAAAAAAAAGAAGCAGTATTTAAGAGAACTGAAAGAGATTGAATTTGTAAAGCTGAATGACCTCCTGAATGTAGGGTTGAGTGAAAGGGAAGCACTAAGATGTCATCTAGGTATAGGATCAGATGATGGCCCAAGAGATGCACTTTGCTCCTAGGATAGGAAGTTCAGCTGGGATTGTAAAAGGAGAAGTTAATTTTGGTGCCAATGTAGGGGTGTGTCCAGATGATACCAGTGACATGCCCGCAGGCAGTGAATTGAATAGGTTTATATTTCAGGAGAGGGATAAGGCTTGGGTATAAAGATTTGCTAAGCATCAAAATAGAAAGAGCAGTTTGAGCCCTGGAAGTGGATGGACTCTACAGAAAAAGGGCATAGGATGAGAACAGAATTAATCATGGAGCTCTATGGAACAACAAAATGTAAGGTATAGACAAACTACCTCACCATAATTAGAGGGACTAAGTTACTCAGAAAACCCATCATCATTTAGAAAGCTTTAACCACCATTTTTATGGGTTTGTGTCTCCCAAATATATCTATGTTGATGCCCTAACCCCAGTACCTCCAAATGAGACTATATTTGGAAATAGGGTCATTGAATGTGTGGAAGAAAACGGACAACATACAAACCTGATAAGTTCAGAGGAGGCCTAAAATAACTACTCAGAGACCCACAGAGGATGCTCTGAAATTAACATTTATTAACTAAAAGCTTATTAACTAAAAACTGTTTATAACAGGTAGTCATGTCCTAGTCTTAAATCTTCCCTGTCAAAAATTCAGTCTCTACCTTAAGCCTATTATCTTTTTGCTTCTATGATACCATATCTTTGGAATGTCAAAGTAATTTGATTTTTCTGGACCACTCAAGCACAGGCACCACACAATTGGGAGACTACAAATCCCCTCATTTATTGTTATTGTGTTAATTGTTGACTGTTAACTATCTTGTATGCAACTATGTAAAAGTATGTATCTATCATTTTACTTTTTATCTAATTCCAGGTGTTCCCCCACTTTGCTTTCTCCTGCCTCCTTAATCTATCCCCAATGTATTTCATATAACACTCTTACACCTGCTCATTTGATTATAATGAATAAAGTAAGGTACAAAACTGTCATTTTTCAGAGCAAAATCTCGATCTTTTGAGGGTTTTTTTCCTGACAAGTGTTATAAGTTTGGCACAAATAAACTCACAAAAATTTTCTACACGTTTTAATGTTTCTTACATTGACAAAGTGTAAACAATTAGTATTAAGTCCTATTGGAGTAGGGTGGGCTCCTAATCCAACATAGCTGGTGTCCTTATAAAAAGAGTTAGGACCTGAGAAAAGCACACATGCACAGGGCAAACGTCATGTGAAGACTGGAGTTATGTTGCCACAAGGAACTACCAGAAGCCTGGAAATAATCCTGAAAGAGCTCCTTCCATAGCACCTCAGAGGGAAATTGGCCATCCTGACATCTTGATCTTCATTTTCTAAACTTTAGAACTGTGAGACAATAAAATTCTATTTTTTGAGCCACTTACTTTGCAATATTGTGTTATGTTAATTCCAACAAACTAATGCAATACTTGTTCAATAAAAAGAAAGTAGTTGTCCAGATCTCCCAACACAATTTGTTGAAAAGGCTTTTTTTACTCCATTTTATGCTTCTTCCCCCTTTGTCAAATATTAATTGATGAAAGAGACTTGGGTTTATTTCTGGGCTCTCTATTCTATTCCATTGACCTATATGTCTGTTCTTATGCCAGTGCCAGGCTGTTTTGATTATGGTGGCCTTGTAATACAGTTTGATACCAGGAATTGTGACCCCTACTACTTTGTTCTTCTTTCTCAAAATTGCTGCAGCTATTTGGGGTTGTTTATGGTTCCATATAAAGTTTTTGTTTTATATCTGTGAAATATGTCATTGGTTCATAGCAGCACAATTTACAATAGCCAAGTGCTGGAAGCAACATAAGTGCCCGTCAATAAATGAATGGGTAAAAAAACTATGGTACCTTTACATGATGGAATACTATGCAGCAGAAAGAAAGAAGGAGCTCCTACCCTTTGTGACAGCATGAATGGAACTGGAGAGCATTATGCTAAGTGAAATAAGCCAGGCTGTGAAAGACAAATACTGTATGACCTCTTCTATAAATGGAACCTAATCAACAAAAGAAACAAACAAGCAAAATATAACCAGAGACATTGAAATTAAGAGCAAACTGATAGTAACCAGAGGGGGTGTGTGAGGGGATAATGGGGGGAAACGGGGAAGGATTTTCAGTAACAACTGTAAAGTACACATGGATAAAACCAAGGGGGGGTGGAAACTAGGGAGGGAGGTGGGGATGGCTCAGTTGGGGGTAAGTGGTAGGAGGAAAAGGCAGACAACTGTACTTGAACAACAATAAAATTAAAAATAAAAAAAATGAGAAGAAAGTTTTTCTTAATTATATTCTAACTTTCTGTAGCATACCCTCTACTAACTTCTAGAATTCTTTTTACTTTTCTTGCTCCCTGATTTTCAGAAGTTCCTGGAGGGGTAAATCATCCTATGTGTATTCCTCCTCTCTGTCCCTGAGTCCTGG
Source organism: Micronycteris hirsuta (assembly GCA_004026765.1). Classification (NCBI taxonomy): domain Eukaryota; kingdom Metazoa; phylum Chordata; class Mammalia; order Chiroptera; family Phyllostomidae; genus Micronycteris; species Micronycteris hirsuta. The sequence goes on from PVJI01027698.1 coordinate 6,373, forward strand.
GTGATCAAATTACCCTGGCACATCTCAACCTCTTCAGACAGTCTAATTTTTACCCTTGCTTGAAATAAGCCAGGAAATGTCATTGTACCACAATTATCTTATTTCAAAATAAAGTGGCTAGATTGAAAAATCATGTCCGGGTTCACATTTCTAAAATGAATATAATTCACAGGAAGATGAGAATGAATGTACCAGATCTTCCCTTTCCTTCCTCCTTCCCTCTTTCTACCCCACCCCCAACCTGCAATCATCTCCTCTCACCCACTAAACTTTCTGGACTTTTGTCTGAGCAAAGGTAGAAAAACCTCCTTGTGATATCAACAGATAAATCTTCACGATTTGCTTGGCATATTTTAAGCTTTTCCTATAGGCCTCTGAAATATGAAAGGCCCACAATTGTAAAACGAATTGTGTTACTATTTTTTCCCTTTGTCCTAAATTGTTACCTTAGATTTTCAAATTCTACTATGATTTGATGCTAAACATGATGATGTATAAAATCACATTTATAACTCCATGATTCATATTATTTCTCAGACATCATGCTCTAGACTGAAGTCATAAGTTGTTTTCTTAATTCTACCATCTATTAAGCCTGTATAATTTATACTTCACTTTTTAATCCCTCTTTCTATGCCATCAAGATGAGATTATTCTTTATGTGCATTTGTAACCTCCCATCTCCAACTACATTTCTCTAACTTACAATTTGAAATCCAATTTCCTTCACAAAACCAAACAACCAAAAGAAGAGAAGTTCTTAATGTCATTCTGGCTTTACAATCTTCAGCTCACCCCTGTGAATTAATCATCCTGTACCAGACTCATGGTGTTATCAGCACATCTTAAATACTGTTATCTAAGTGTTATAAAAATTTTATCACATGCCAACTTGAGGAAACAATATGGATATTTTTTTAGATAAGGCAGCAGTCACTTATTTGGCCGAGGAATGTATTTGAGAGTAACATTTCTCACTGTTTTTTTTTTTACTATAATTGTGGGAGCCATGAAATGCAAAATTCATAAAAATCATTATATCACTTCATAAAGTCCAAGTATATTGTTATGTCAGACCTATTAGTAATTGACTGAAAAATGATATGTTCTTTCCAGTTTTAGCTTTGGTGTTTTAAATATTTTATTCCAATAACAAAATGAATAAAATCTTTGTTCTTTCATCCACCAAGCACAATACAGGTTCTTAATGAAAATAAAGTATTGTTATCCAAAAGCTCAGTTTATAGTGTAGAACTTTATTTTTAACTTAGCACTTTTATATCTGAGTATGTATTCTACAAGAGTTTCACAGTTTATAGAAAGTGGCTCCTTAATAAGTGGTTGGCAAATGGTCCCATATTACAGGATATGGTAATGGACTATTCTTCCAAATACAGGGGTGCCAGGGACATTAATTATGAATTCTTTATCAGTGAGGATGTAAGATTTTTACCTCAAAACAGCTCTCTCTGGCTCATGTTGTTTTACCTATTTTCTTGATAAAGAAAATGAATGCCCTATCCCAAAGCTAGTAAGTGTAAGAGTTAGGACATTCTCTATCCAAGTTAACCATATCATCCTCTTTCTGTTGATCAGAAAAGAAGCCTTTAGCAAACCATCCCTCTTAATAAAAATAATGTGAATTCAAAGTTAGTAAACTTTAGGTTAATGGGGTTTTACTTTAGTATTTCTGAGATTCTACCTTATTGCAAATGGAATTCCTTTTCAATTTTGAGTTCCAAGGAAATTTATTCTAAGAAAACTTCTGTCTCTCTTTCGCACACACGTCATGTATGCACACATTATTATCCGTGTTTAGGAAACTATAGACTTTTCGTTGACTTCCATTTTTTTTTTTCCTGGCTGCTAAGGTACAAGAGGTACATTAGTGGATTTATGGTGCCATCATGTGGTAACATGTAGATACTCATTATATATTTTTTCCTTTTTATTGAATATATTGGGGTGACACTGGTTAACAAAATTATACAGGTTTCAGATGCACAATTACACAACACATCTTCTGAACACTATTGTGCGTTAACCACCCCAAGTCAAGTCCCTGATCATCACTGTTTATCTCTCCCATACTCTCCTACACCTCCTTCTGTAACAGGGTGCAGCCAAAAGGGGGGATCCCAAATGGGGATTTGTAATGGTGTCCAGAACGCAAGGCGTCCAGGAAATATTAGAAATATATATAGGATGTCCTCACCCCCACAAGTCTGAACTGGCGGGGGATGGGACTACTGGAGCAGAGACATTCAGAGCTGTTTTGTATAACAGCAGCTTTGCAGATAACCTCTGCCATGGTCATTTAGCATATCTATAACCTTTAACTGGTTTCATAGATATGTTAAATAGCTGCAGCCATGCTTTGAGCCAAGGGGATGGATGTGACTGCCACCTAAGATGTAACTGGGAGGCAACTCCCCTGGACACAGCACCTGCGTGAGAGCTTGAAGATGATTGGCTCTGTGCCATGAGGCCACACCCGCCCACAGTTAACTGGCAGCCCAATAAAGCCAGAAGAATATGACGTGCTGGCAGGTGTAGCTGATTGAAGGAGGAGTCGGAAATGGGGCTGCAGAGGAAGATTAGCACAGGGATTTAAACCCAGGCACGGCAGCCATAAGGCACTCTAGAACACATGGCTTTTGGCGAGAGGGGAGAACCCGTGGCTTTGGGGCTCCCTTTGCCATGCAGCTTAGGAAACTGGGAAGCAAGATGTAGCAGCGATGCCGAGTTCTTTCTTATCAGTTTGGAAGAATGCAGGAGAGATGCTGCAGGAAGGGGTCTGGACGACAAGGCTTTGGAGGAGTGGGGACCCCTGGGCCTGAGAGACAGAGAGAGGACCACGTGGCTTTGGGTGGCTCCTTTTGCCACATGGCCTAGGAAGCAGGGGAGACTTTGCCTGGAAGAAAAGGGGTGAAAGGACTCTTGCTGGTAGGCCAAGAGAAGGTGCCACATGGCTTTGGATTAACTGGAGATCACAGTGGCAACACAGTGAATGGTGTCAGAACTGAGGGTCTGCCCGAATCACGGACTTCTACTTCTTTCCCTGAGATATAGTACCCTGGACTGAGCAGAGGGGACAAGGAAGGACTGTGTGCATTTGTGGGTATTCTAGACAACGCGTATTCCAAAGAACTCTAGTATCTTAAAGGAGACCTTAAGTCATTACTCCAAGCCTGTATAACTTGTAAATAAATAATTCATTTCCTTTTCACCAGTCTCTGACGTTGAGAGACGTCTTTCCATTGGCAGCGGGCTTAACGAACCTGGTGTGGGGCTGGGATATCATTGGGTGTCCCCGCCTTACTCTGTAACACTTCCACCCCACATCCCCCTGGCAATCACCACACCATTGTCCCTGTCCATGAGTTTTTTCTCTTTTTTTGCTCAATCCCTCCATCCCTCCCATCTAAGTCCCCAAATCTCACTCCACCCTCAACAACTGTCAGCCTGCTCTCTATCCATGTCTGTCTCTACTTTGCTTGTTAGTAAATTTTGTTAATTAAATTCCACATATGAGTGAAATCATATGGTACATGTCTCTTTCTGACTATTTCACTAAGCATAATATTCTGCATGCTATCAATATTATTTTTAACTCATGAAATATTTCAAATGTATTTTTGAACTACAGAAATAATATAAGTACTCTACCCAATACTTTTTTATGTTTACTTCAGATCCCTCTCTTAAAGAAACAAGATTTACAGATGTAGCCAGGTTAACCCTTCCCCCACATCCCTCTCTTCTCAGAAGTAACTACAGATTTTTGAGTGTGTAGTTTCGTTCTTTATCAAAAAATGTATTTATTATTTATAATATACTCATAGTAAAAATATATTTGTAATTTGAAAAATATACACACATACACATAGACACATATGGCATCATTCTAAATATACTTTCTTTCAATTTGTTTTACTTCACTCAAATGCTAGGGCTTTCAAACTTTTATGTTCTTGCTTGTTTGTTGTTCTGTTATTGATTTTACGCATGTCTTGCTGCGCAGCTAATACTTCAACCATGACATTGAGTTGGTGTGGTGATAGAAGGCAGCTTTCTGTAGTGTTCTTGACATTAAAAGATCATTTCTACTATTTCAATGTTACATACAATAGTTTTCATAGGTTTGGTACATAATATTTAGCGGGTTGAGAAAATTGCATTTTGCTCCAACTTGCTAAGGGTTTTATATTGAATAAATACTATTTTAAAAATGCTTTTGCTATATCTATTGAAACAGGCTAATGTGTTTCCTTTTTGAACAATAAAATGATTCACTTTCATTATCCCTGCCATAGTTGATCAAATTCAAATATGTGGATTAACTCTTTTTTTATATTGAAAATACTACAAATAAAATAACTTTGAAAAGACTATCTTAACTAGGAATGCACCACAAAACTTTGTTTCTGTCAATGACAAACCACGTATAGCACAGTGGCTCCATAAAAGTATAATGGAGCTGAAAAATACCTTTTACATATTGACAGCATAGCTCTCCTAACATTGCAGCACAATGCTTTATTCAAGTGTCTGTTATGATGCTGGTATTAGCAAACCTGCTGTATTGGCAGTCTTACAAAAGTGTAGCAGATACAATTAGATATAGTGCATAATACTTGATAATAATAATACTAATAGGTGACTATGTTACTGCCTTATGTGCTTACTATACTATATTTTATAATTTTAAAGTATACTCTTCCACTTATAAAAAAAAGTTTGCTGTTAAAGAATATGCCATGTTATGCCAGGTACAGCCTCATACATCTCATGTGTAGCTTCTCTTTTTTTTAATTTTGTCTTTCAATTACAGTTGACATTTAATATTATTTTGTATTAGTTTTAGGTGTGCAGCATAGTGGTAGGATACTCATATACTCTACAAAGTGTATATGTAGAGTATATTGTCCTCCCTCTCCAATATTTCCCTCCCCCTCTCATATTTCCAGTGCCTACCTGGTCCCATACATAGTTATTACAATATTATTGACCACATTCCCTATACTGTAATTTATATCCTTCTGGCTGTATAGAAACTTCTTAATCCCTTCACCTTTTTCTGCAAGTTCTCCAAACCCCATCCCCACAGGTAACCAACAGTCTGTTTTCTGTGTTTATTTATTTTGTTCTTTAGATTTCACATATAGTAAAATCATATGGTATTTGTCTTTCTCTTACTTTCTAATTCTATTTCACATAGTACCCTCTAGGTCCATCCATGCTGTCACAAAAGATAAGTATATGCTTTTTTTTTTGGAAGGAGGAAATTTTACTAGATGGTATAAGAGTCCAAGAGAAGATAAACGAAGAGTGAATACAAAAAATCCAAATAAAATACAAAGTGAAAAACTCGGGGACCAAAAAACTGGGGTGAGCATCATCAGTGACCTGGCGCAGAATGGTTGGCATGCAAACCTTCTCTTAGTTCATAGTGTGGTGCTGTCTCCATCTTCATTTGTTTTTTCATTATGCAGAACAGGTTTGATTTCAGATTTCATTTTTTTTTTCTGGCTGAGTAGCATTCCATTGTCATGTACCACAGATTATTTATCCACTCATTTATTGATGAGCACTTGGGTTGTTTCCAGGTCTTGATTATTGTAAATAACACTGCAATGAACATAGGGGTTCATTTTGAATTAATATTTTGGGTTTCTTTAGATATATTACCAGTAGTAGAATCACTGAGAATTAAAGCAGTTTTTATTTTTTAATTTGTTGAGGACATCCCTATATTGTTTTTCCTAGGGGTTTCACAAATCTGCATAACCATGAACAGTGCACAAAAATTCCCAATTCTCCACATTCTCACTAGCACTTGTTTGCAGGTTTACTGATGATAGTAATGCTGAAAAGGCTGAGGTGATAGCTTATTATGGTTTTAATAAGCATATCTGTGTTGATTGGTGACATTGAGCATTTTTTCATATGTCTATTGGCCATCTGTTTGTCCTCTTTGGAGAAGTGTCTATTCAGGTCCTCTGCCCATTTTTTTTTTAAGTTGGATTCCTTGGTTTTTCACTGTTGAGTTCTGTGATACTTTATACATTTTGAATATTAATTCCTTATTGGATGTATCATTGGCAAATATCTTCTCTCACTCAGAAGGATGTATTTTTTTCAGTTTGTTTTGTTTTCGTCAATAGTTTTCTTTGCTACACAGTATATTTTAGTTTGATATAGTTCCCCTTGTTAATATTTCTTTCGTTTCCCTTACAGTAGGTGGTATATCAAAAAAAGGTATTGTTAAGAGAAATGTCAGATATAAAACCTATCTTTTCTTCTAGAAGATTTATGATTTTGAGACTTGTATTTAAGTCTTTAATCCATTTTGAGTTTATTCTTGCTTGTCATGTGAGAAAGTGCCCCAGTTTTAATGTTTTGTGCATCTGCTTAATTTTCCTATTTATTGAATGGACTATCTTTGCTCCATTGCATATTTTTGCCTGTTTTGCCAAACATTAACTGACAAAAGAGTAATGAGTTTATTTCTGGGCTCTCTATTCTGTTCCATTCATCTATATGCTGTTTTTATGCCAGTACAGGCCATTTTGATTACTGTGGCTTTGTAGTATAGTTTGGTGAGGTAGCTTGATGCCTCTAACTTTGTGCTTCTCTATTAAGATTACTGTGTCTATTTGGGGTCTTTTTTGGTTCCACATAAATTTTTGGATAATTTGTCTAAATTCTGTGAAATACATCATTGTCATTTTGATAACATTGAAACTATATATTGTTTTGGGTAGTATGGAGATTTTAATGAAGTTAATTCTTCCTGTCCATGAGCATGGCATATGTTTTCATTTATTTATATCTTCAGTTTCTTTCTCCATATCATAATTTATTGAGCACAGTTCTTTTATCTCATTTAAATTTATATCTAGTTTTATTTAATGCAGTTATAAATAGGATTTTTCTTAGTTTCCTTTCTGATAGTTCATTATTGGTGTATAAAATGCAACTCATTTCTGAACATTTATTTTGTACTGCTACTTTATTGAATTTATTCATTAGTTTTAGTCGTTTTTTTTTTGTTTGTTTGTTTTTTGTGGAGTCTTTAGGGCTTTTTATTGACAGTATCATGTCATCTTCAAAAAATGGCAGCTTTACCTCTTCCTTTCCAATTTGTATGCCTTTTATTTCTACTTATTGTGTGATTGCTGTGGCTAGGACTTTCAGTACTATGTTGAATAATAATGCTCATAGTGGACATCCCTGCCTTGTTCCTGATTTAAGAAAAACTTTTTGGCTTTCTCCATTAAGTATAATGTTGGCTGTGGGTTTGTCAAATGCTTTTACTGAATCTGTTGGCATAATCCTACGATTTCTATTCTTCATTTTGTTTAGGTGGTATGTCACATTATTTGATATGTGCATATTGTACCAATCTTGCATCCCCAGATTAAATCCTACTTGATTATGATGTATGATCTTTTTAATGTATGCTGGATTTGTTTTGCTAATAATTTGTTGAATATTTTTGCATCTATGTTCATCAGGGATATTGGCCTATAATTTTCTTTCCTTGTAGTATCTTCATCTGGTTTTGGAACTAGGTTAATGCTGGCTTTGTAAATAAAGCTTGGGAGTCTCCCATTCTCTTGAATTTTTTGGAATATTTTGAGAAGGATAGATGTTAATTTTGTTTTTAAGTATATTTTATTGATTATACTATTACAGTTTTCCCATTTATTTTCTCCCCTTTATCCCCCCTACACCCTGCACTCTCTATGACCTCCAGCATTTCTCGCCCTTAGTCCATGTCCATAGGTTGTACATATAAATTCTTTGGCTTCCCTATTTCCTATACTATTCTTAACCTCCCCCCATCCATTTTATGCCTACCAATTATGCTTCTTATTCCCTGTACCTTTCCCCCAGTTCTTCCCCTCTAGCTCCCCACTGATAACGCTCAATGTGATCTACATTTCTCTGGTTCTGTTCCTGTTCTAGCTATTTGCTTAGTTTTTGTTTTTAGGTTCAGTTGTTGATAGTTATGAGTTCATTGTCATTTTACAGTTCATAGTTTTTGATCTTGTATTTCTTAGATAAGTCCCTTTCATACAATAAGGGCTTGGTGATGATGAACTCTAACTTGACCTTATCTGGGAAGCACTTTATCTGCCCTTCCTTTTTAAATGATAGCTTTGCTGAATAGAATAATCTTGGATGTAGGTCCTTGCCTTTCATGACTTCAAATACTTCTTTTCAGCCCCTTCTTGCCTGTAAGATTTCTTTTGAGAAATTAGCTGATAGTCTTATGGGCACTCCTTTGTAGGTAACTCTGTCCTTTCCTCTTGAGGTTTTTAAGATTCCCTCTTTGTCTTTAATCTTGGGTAATGTAATGATGATGTGCCTTGGTTTGTTCTTCCTTGGGTCCAATTTCTTCAGGACTCTCCGAGTTTTCTGGACATCCCGGAAGTCTATTTTCTTCACCAGATTGGGGAAGTTTTCCTTCATTATTTGTTCAAATAAGTTTTCAATTTATTGCTCTTGTTCTCTTTCTGGCAGCCTTATGATTCAGATGTTGGAGCATTTAGAGTTGTTCCATAGGTTCCTAAGCCTTTGCTCATTTTTTTGAATTATTTTTCCATTCTGTTCTGGTGGGATGTTTATTTCTTCTTTTTGTTCCAAATAATTGATTTGTGTCCCAATTTCCTTTCCTCACTGTTGGTTCCCCTGTATATTTTGTTTTTTTTCACTTTGTATAGCCTTCATTTCTTCCTTCATTTTGCAACTGAGTTCAATCAATTCTGTGAGCATCCTGAATACCCGTGTTTTGAACTCTGCATCTACTTCCTCATTGCTTAGCTTTTTTTCTGGAGTTTTAATCTGTTCTTTCATTTGGGCCATATTTATTTGTCTCAGCACACCTGTTAAGTTGTAAGGCGGTGGAGCCTTAGCTCTTCACCAGGGTGGGGCAACCCTCTTTGCTGTGTCGTGGCACTGTCTGTGGGGGAGGGGTCAGAGAGGCATAACAATGCCACTCGCTCACTCTGCTCTACCGTCACTTTCCAATGAACTCTCCTGTGAGACTGGGAGTTTCTACCACTTTCCCAACCCCTGCAATATTTTACAGTTGAAGGATTTGTGTCTTTAGTGTCCTGTTCAGCCAGCCCTACTTGGCCCACATGGTTTGCCACCTTGTCCTGTGTCTTATCTGCTCTGCTTCCTGTCTCTGCCCCACCTACCAGTCTGTTTGTTTAGTTTTTAAATTGGTTGTTATCCTTCTTCCAGCGGTGCCAGGTGGGGAAGCATTTTTATTTAAGCCTCCCTCTTGGCTAGAACTCCTAGTTGTTAATTTTGTTTTGAATGTTTGGTAAAATTTACCTGTGAAGCCATTTGGTCTAAGAGTTTTGTTTATTAGGAGTTTTATTATTACTGCTTCAATTTCATTTATTGTAATAAGTCTGTTCAGGTTTTCAGTTTCTCCTTGGTTCAGTGTTAGAAGACTGTATGTTTCTATGAATTTATCCATCTCACTCAGATTTTCCAATTTGTTGGTATATAATTGTCCATAGTATTTTCTTACAATCCTTTCTATTTATATGATGTCTGTAGTTATTTCTTCTCTTTCATTTTTGATTTTATGTATTTGAGACATCTCTCCCATTTTTCTGATAATTCTTGTTAAAGTTATGTTAATCTTGTTTATCTTTTCAGACAATCAGTTCTTAGTTTCATTGATTTTTGTATTGTTTTTCAAACTCTATTTGGTTTATTTCCATTTTGCTATTTATTATTTTCTTCCTTCTAATCACTTTGGAATTTGTTTTTCATTCTATTTCTAGTTCTTTTAGGTGTAAGGTTATATTGTTTATCTGTAAATTTTCTTGTTTCTTGAGGTAGACCTGTATTGCTATGAAATTTCCTCTTAAGTTTGCTTTCACAGTGATCCATAGATTTTGTGGTTTTGTGTTTTGACTTTCACTTGTTTCAAGGTATCTTTTGAATTTTTTCTTCGTCTCATTGTTAACTCACTCATTGTTTCATGACATATTATTTAGCCTCTATGTCTTTTGGTTTTTAGTTTTCCTCTTATAATTGACTATAGTTTCTTTTTTTTAATTAATTTTTTTGTTTATTACAGTTATTTGCAGCCTCTCCCCTTCCCCCTCCCTTCCCCTCCCGTCCCACACCCCCAGCCTCCCTCCTCCCTCTTAGTTCTGTCCATGTGTCCTCTACAGTGATTCCTGAAAACTCTTCACCCCATTGTCCCCTCCCCCCTCTCCCCTGTCTATTGTTAGACTGTTCTTAATTTCAATATCTCTGGTTATGTTTTGCTTGCTTTTTACTTTTGTTGGTTATGATCCGGTTAAAGGTGAGATCATATGGTATTTGTCCCTCACTGCCTGGCTTACTTCACTTAGCATAATGCTCTCCAGTTCCATCCATGCTGTTGCAAAGGGTATAAGCTCCTTCTTCCTCTCTGCTGCGTAGAATTCCATTGTGTAAATGTACCATAGTTTCTTGATCCATTCATTTGTAGAAGGGCATCTAGGTTGTTTCCAGCACTTAGCTATTGTGAATTGTGCTGCTATGAACATAGGAGTGCAAAGTTTCTTTTGAATTGGTTTTTCCGGATTCTTAGAGTATAATCCCAGTAGTGGAATTGTTGGGTCAAAAGGCAGTTCCATTTTCATTTTTCTGAGGAAGTTCCATACTGTTTTCCACAGTGGCTGCACCAGTCTGCATTCTCACCAACAGTGCAGTAGGGTTCCCTTTTCTCCACATCCCCTCCAACATTTATCTGTTGCTTTGTTGATGATGGCCATTCTGACTGGTGTGAGGTGGTATCTCATTGTGGTTTTAATTTGCATCTCTCTGATGGCTAATGATGTTGAGCATCTTTTCATATGATTCTGGGCCCTCTTTATGTCTTTTTTCGAGAAGTGTCTGTTCATGTCTATTGCCCATTTTTTAATTGGGTTTTTTGTCTTCCTGG
>PVJI01027699.1:0-17485 GCA_004026765.1 Micronycteris hirsuta
TCGATTCTGATGGGCACCCGGCGTCCAGGGAGCCGGGGAATCCAGCACAGGGAAACCCTCGACGCATCTTGGTGATAATAAACCTTCCTAGGGAGCTCAGTGGGTTCCACAGGGTCCCCTCCAAATCCATGCTCACCGGGAGCCTTGGAATTGGACCTTATTGGGAAACAGGGACTTTGCAGATGAGACTCAGCGGAGGATCTGAGAGGAGGTCGTCCTGGGTCAGGGGGGCCTTATGTCCAAGGACCGTGTCCTGAGAAGAGACAGAAGAGGAGACGCAGACACGGAGGAGAAGCCACGTGGAGACGGAGGCAGAGACGGGAGGGACGCGGCCACCAGCCCGGGGACGCCTGGAGCCCCCGGAGCTGGAAGAGGTGGGGAGGACCCTCCCTGGAGCCTGTCGGGGGAGCCCAGCCCCGGGACCCCTGGACGATCTCAGAGGCCTGCTCTCCCGGAACGTGAGAATATAAATTCCTGTTTAAGCCGCCCAGTTTTGATTGATTGCTAGGGCCACCCGGGGCACTGGTACGTCATTGCGTGCCTGCTGTGTGCCTTTGGGTGAATTTTGAGGACAGGATACTGAGTGAACCAAGCCAGACTCAGGAGGACGAATAGGAGGGACAGAGACTCGTAGGGACGGAGAGGAGGTGGAGGGAGCCCGGGGCGGGCACGGGGGAGGGGGCTGCGTGTTCCCTGCGGACAGAGCATCCGCCTGGGAGGAGGAGAAAGTCTTGCACAGGGCGGGGAAACCGGACCCAGGCCCGCTGGGAAGATTCTGTGGCCCGTGTCTCAGCCCAGAGCCAGGGGGGGAACGAAGGAAGGGAAACCCAGAACAGGGCAGATGAGAACATCAAGCCAAGCAGGCGGCCCCCCTCTCGGGGGTTAGGGAGCGCGGGCCGTGCTGATGCGCACGCGGTTCAGGAAATCAGCCTCAGACCTTCAAAGGCCCCGGCCCCGCATCGGGGCAGACGTGGCGGGGGCGGGCGGGGGGCGCGCCGTGGGGACGCGGGCATTCCTCCAGAGGCAGACATGAAAGAGCCGTCGACAGCGGCCGTATATTATCCAAGCATGTCGGGCGGGGTGGGGGGGGGTCTGCGTCTACTGCAACTTATTAGCACCTCATCAGGCCCGGCTGCGCGCACAGATGCCGCCGGGCCCGGAGCAGGCCCCGCCGTGCTGCCGGGCTCTGGGTCCCATTAGGCGCCCATGCGAGTTAATGGGCAGAACGGGTTCGGCGCAGACCGGCCCGTAGATCACCTACGCCCCGAGCAAAGCCAGGCGGGCCAAGAATGCTTCTAGCGCCCGAGAGTGGGGTCGGCACCTTCGAAGGGGTGCCCGCGCCGTGGCACGCGCCCAGAACAAGGGCGCAGAGGTCAGCGTGGGGCCCGCCCGCCGCCCGTACAGCAAGTCCAAAAGTTACGGGCGGCGTCACGAAGACAGTAAGTGCTGTGGACGTGAGGAAGCATGCGGGTCTGCGACCCGTTTGCCGGTTATATACGGGGCGCGCCTGGGAGGAGGAGATGGCGGGCGTGTGGGGCAGAGTGTTCCGGAAGGTCCTAGACACACACTATCAAGCTTAGTGCATACACATGTGTGAGCGTGGGTGTGTTGGTTAATTCTATGGGACCCCTTGACCCGGGGGAGGGATGCCCATGCACCTGGCGGGGCGCGGGTTCTGCGAGTGTCCGGAAGGGTGCGTGTGGACGAGGGCCGCATCGGAAGGTGTGGACGGCATCAAGCAGATTGCCCTTCCGTGGCGGTGGGCCTTGTATAATCCGTTGACGGCGTTGCTAGAATGCAAAGTTGGTGGAAGGGAGACTTTGATGTGTCTGCCTGACTGAGTTGGGGCTCTGCTCTCCTTCTGGCCTTGAACTTGGGCTTGTGCCTCAGCTTCTGGGCCTCAGGCCTTGGGACCCAGACTGCAAGCTACAGCACGCACCCTCCTGTGTTCTCCGGGGTCCAGGGGCAGACGCTGAGACCACTCAGCCTCCGTATCAGGCCCCACGATGAGAGAACCAACGTCCACGCAAAGTCACCGCGGCCAAGGCTCGGTCAGTGTCCGCCTGTGAGCAGGTTTCTGAACAGCGGAGCCCATCCTGCGTTGGTGCCCTGCCCACGGAGGACTCACGCCGGCCCCCGCCCAGAGCCGGGCATTTCCCACACCAGGGTGCACGTCTGCTACACGTGTCCCGAGAACACACCGCCTTCTACAGGACAGAGGCAGGGGCTCTTCGCTGCCATCACCTGCGCGATCTAACGGGCATTTGCATTGCCTTTGCAGATGCAAAGCCCAGCACGTGGCATAGAACACGAGAGGCGAATGGTGACTTTTCTCTTTCTTTCCAGCGGGCGAAACCACGTAGGTGCCGGTCAGACCACAGAAGGAAAACCCAGGGCCGGCCACGTGGGCACGCATGCTAGCCATGTGTGCGGACTCCGCACGCCCCGCGTCTGCAGGAACGTCGGGGGGCCCCGGGGCCCTGCTTGCATGTCGATATCACTTAAACTTGATATATCGCAGAAGACAAAAAAATAAAATAAAAATAAACCGCCGTTCGTCCGGAGCCATTTCAAGCCGTGGCTGTACGTGGCTCCTTCCCTTTCTGCTTTGGCAAACTCTGGAGTTTTCATTGCACACGCAGAAAAGAAGAGGAAATGAAACCATAGCTTGGACCATCCCCACCCCCAACCCAGCCCATAAACTCCACTGAAGCTCCATAAAACGGACCGCGTCCGCAACAGGGGCTTGGCCTCTGGAACGAGCCCCACAGGCCGAGCACAGGGGTGCTGTCTCTCCCCACGGGACTCGGGGGGACCTGCTGGGGAAAGAGCCCCCCCACACACACAGCACCGCAGCCCTGGCCACTCCGGAATCACCCTCACGTGCGTGGGGGCGCTCTTAGATGCGGGGAGGTCCCGTCTGTCCCCCGAGCGGAGCGTATTTGGTGCAGGAGGGCGGCGTGGGCCCCCTGCGGGCCGCCCCTGCCTGTCCACCTGGCCGGGTGCCTCCCAATGCGGCTCCTGGAGGGACGGTGACAAGCCACAGCTATGGGCCGGCCTCGTGTTGGATGCGTCGGCCTCTCTGCAAGCTCACGCCATGGACTTGGACGCGTGTGCGGGAGCCGCTGATGGCCAGGAGGTGAGAGCTGGGAACATTCTGGAGACGCTTCTGGCCGCAGCGGGACCTGGGAGCCGGCGGGGAGCTAGGACCCTGCGCCAGCCCAGCCTGTTCGGGCCATGTTCACCCTCTTCCCACCGTGACGGTGTCCTCAAGCGTGTCCTGTCCCGGCCACTTCGTCAAGCCTCTTCTCCGGTGTGTCCCCAAAGATCCCACGTCCTGATCCTCGCGTGGGACACAGAAAATGTCCCCAAAGATCCCACGTCCTGATCCTCGCGTGGGACACAGAAAATGTCCCCAAAGATCCCACGTCCTGATCCTCACGTGGGACACAGAAAATGTCCCCAAAGATCCCATGTCCTGATCCTCGTGTGGAGACAGAATAATGTCCCCAGAGATTGCACATCGTCATCCATGGAATTTCTAAGCGTGCCTTCTACGTTCTATCCAAGCGAATCAGCAAATCAGCAGAGGCAGATGAACACAAGACAATTGCCTGGGTACCCGTGTGCCCAGAGAATCCGCGGCAGCAGAAACGTTTCCCAGACAGCGAGGTGACCCCGGGGACGTAGGACATTCTGGACCGAGGGGAAAAGGGACAGGCGGGACCTGCAGCTGTCAAGTTACAAATAGGCGGCATGTGCAGGCAATCGAGGCAGGGCAGAGCACACCTGGCAGGTGAATTCTTGCTCCTTCGGACGGAGGGGGCGGGTGTGCAGCTGCCAGGCCCCTGATGGACACCTTCCCGTCTGCCCCACTTCATTCGGATGGGCCTCGGGTGACCGTGGTAGGGTTTGCAACCCGCCCTTCCTGCCGCATCTCTCGGGCAAGAAAGGGAAAGGGTCAAACATTCCTTTAAATCTTTTGTTTCTTTTTATTTTAATCCTCACCTGAGGATATATGTTACTGATTGGAGAGACAGAGGAAAGGGAGAAAGAAGAGAGAGAGAGAGAAAGAGAGAGAGAAGCATCAATGGGTTGCCTCCCATTTGCGCCACGACCGGGAATCGAACCCACAACCTAGGCACGCGCCCTGCCCCGGGATCGAACCTGGGACCCTTCGGTTTATGGGACGAGGCTCCAGCCAACTCAGGCACCTGGCCAGGTGTGAAAGTTCCATTTCTTAGTAACCAGCGTCCAATCAGCATGTCCTCCTGACCTTACAGATGGACAAGGGACTTGGCCGCGGTCGTGAAGTGAAGGGTCCTGAGGTGGGACAGGACCCAGGAAGGAGCCAAGGGTCACTCCAGGAGTGCTGCCTGTAAGAGGAGGCGGGCGGAACAGAGTCCGATGGGGAGACATCAGGATGAGGAGCAGAGGTCGGAAGGACACGCTCGCACCGGGCAGGAAGGAGGACCAGACGCCGAGGACGGGGGTCAGTGCAGCAGCTGGCCAAGACTGGGAAAGGAAGCACCCCCCGGGGCCTCCAGAGGAACAAGCTCCGTCCTCGCCTGGAGGTGCCCGGTGACCCTTCTCCCCTGTGAAAGGTGACAGCGGCTCCCACCCCGCCAGGCTGTGCCCAGATGTCCCTGCATCGTTTGCGGCTGTCCCCTCACGAGAGAGACGCCCCCGCTTCCCCAGCAGAGGGCATCAGACGAACACACATGGCTCTTCCCGCCGCCCTGCCTGGCCAGGGTCTCCAAAAACACCAGACTTGGAGGACGGGCTGAGGGGCTGCCCCGCTGGCGCCGGCGCCGCTCTGAACGAGGACCGATGGAGCAGTGTGTGGGTGCGGAGGGGCCGAGCTTCTGCGGGGCCGCCGTCCCGGGAAGGGGGCGCCGTGCTCTGAATCCTGGAAAAAAAGGCACGAGAGAAGACGGGCCCACCCCAACGTCACGTGGATGATCATTATCTCGTTGCGAGGATGAGGATGGATAGCTTTGTCCTCGCAGGTGCTGGCCGTTCCCTTAGGCCATTGCCCCTGTTTCGTCACCTCCTGGGGGCCGGGGCCACCATCCCCAGGTCGCTCCCGTCAGGCGGCCTCCTGATCACCCTGCCTGGGGCTCGCCCACTGCGTGTGCAGAAGAAAGTGTCCCCAGAGAACTTCTTCTGGGCCCCGAACGAAGGAAGCGACCGAGCCACACCTCGCTTACCAGCTGGGAAACAACGTTTTCCCCCGCACAGGGTGCTGGGAAAAAAGAGTCGGGAGAGAGGCGAGAGGAAGCAGAAGAAAGGAAGGAAAAACGGAAGGAAGGAAAGAACAAAAGAAAGACGAGAAAGAAAGACTAGGGAAGAAAAGAAAAAAAAAAAAGAAAAGAAAAGAAAAAAGGAAAAGAACTCCAACTGCACCGAAAACAACCGAGGAGGGAACGCATGAAAGCAAACCTATAAAACGGGAGACCTTTTATCGAGGCGTCCCCCGAAATCCGAGAAGACAATGTTACGAAGCCCAAGAAGAAGAAAAGAAAGAAGAAAAACCGAACCAGATGCCCCCGCGGCGAGCGGCGAAGGGAGCCGCGCCCCAGATTGCTCCCAGAAGAGAGGGGAACGTAACACACCCGAGCTGCGCGTCGCAAAGCGATGGGGCAATGGAAGGGTTTGCTTTTTGAAAGATTGTATTTATTTATTTTAGAGAGAGGGGAAGGGAGGGAGACAGAGAGGGAGGGAAACAGCAATGTGTGGTTGCCTCTCACATGGCCCTCACTGGGGACCCGGCCTGCAACCCAGGCATGTGCCCCGACGGGGAATCGAACTGGCGACCCTCTGGTTCCCAGCCCGCGCCCAGCCCACTGAGCCACACCAGCCAGGCGGGAAGGGTTTGCTTTTATGACCCGTACATCCAGTTTAAGGGTGAACCGCCCGGGCGCCCCCCGCGGGGCAGCCAGCCTGGGGTGCAGGGGGTCGGGGGGGGGCCGTCCGGGGAGCCGCCCAGCTGCGTCTGCACTGGCTGCAGGTTGTGGGGGGCGCGGGGCACGAACCCCACGTGCTGGCCGGTCAGAGCCCATTTCGAGGGACCGTGTTATCGGTGTCTCCACCGCCGACCCCTCCGTGCTCCTCCCCTGTCCTCGGAACTGGGGGACACAGAGCAGGGGCCGCGCGTCCGCCCGCCCGTCCGCCCCCTGGAGCGCGGAGAAAGTTTAAGCTAACCTGATAGCTATTTAGGTTAGTCAAAGCCGGAGCGCCCGCGTGACCTTGTCATGCCGGCTCCGCGGAGCGCAGTCCTCGGGGACATCCTGCGTGTCAGCACTTTGGCGGGAGCGCCCTATTTTTAGGGCCCTCCGCGCGCTCGGGCTGTTAAAATTCGCTGCAGGCAGAAACACTCCAGGCTGCACGCCGGGGAGGAAATTTAAAATACGGAGGAAATCAAGGCAGCGTGTAAAAATAAATCTGGTCGCTTCAAGACATCATCAGAGTGACGGGGTCCGGGGGGGGGGCTGTTCAAAGGGCAGCAGGGGCCGAGGGCCGCGTTGTCGGGGGCCGGCCGGGGTCCTGGCTCCCTCGGGGGGGCGCCGTCTTGCAGAACGGACGAGCCGCCGGGGTCCCTTGGGTCCGTTCCGGGTTGTCCTGCGCGATGGCATTCAATCAGTTGAGTTGACGTGCGCTGTGCCGTCTCTGGGATCCCACTGGGGGTCACTGCTGGGGTCCCCTTTGCAGACAGAGAGCCCTGCGTCCCCGAGGGCGGGTGGCACTGGGCAGCGTTACCGGGACCTGGCCCCCGCGCCACGGTCTCAGCCGGAACAATCGCCACGTAATGCTGGCGTCCCGGGACGAGGTGGGAGTCAGCTGTCACCCCCAGGCTCGTTCTCTGTCGCTCGCTCGCTCGGCACCTGCTGGCGCTGCCCCATCTCACCTGTCCCCGGCGCCTGGCTGAGACACCCGGGAGGGTCTCCCTGTCCACCGCGTGCGGAAGAACGCACAGCCGGCTCCTCTGCCCACAGACCCACGGCGGTCGGGCAGGTAGGCAGCAGCCCGCAGGACGCAGCCGAGACGCTCGGACGGCACAAGCAGCCACAGGTCGTTGGGACGCACACTTCAAACGTACGATAAAGCCCCACACACGTGGGCACGGTGAAGCCGCAAACACACACGCGCCGGATGGGGACACGCGCAAGGATGAAATGACACGCGTGTGCACGGAAGGGAGACAGCAGATCCTGCCAGTCTTCCGTCTTCTGGGTGGTGCCGGGTGCGAGAAGCCGATGGGAACCCGTGAGACTTACAGAGCAAACCTGATCATCGAGGCGTGCCTTTTATGTTTGTTTTTTTTTTTAATAAATCCTCACTCAAGGATAGATTTATTGATTTTACAGGGAGAAGAGGGAAGGGAGACACAGAGAGAGAGAAAAACATCAATGCAAGAGAGAAAGATGAATTGGTGCCTCCTAAGCACACGCAGACTGGGAACTAAACCCGCAACGAGGCAGGTGCCGTGACCAGGATTCGAACCTGCAACCTTTACGCACACGGGACAACGCTCCTACCCACTGAGCCACCCGGCCAGAGCTTGGCTGCGTTTTTTTTTTCCCCCCAACATGTTTGCACTAATTCCAAATCCACCGCTGTTTCCTAACACCCCCGTCTCCCCAACGCGAAGTAGGAGGGCCGATCCGCATCATTTCCCTGTAATTCATATCTCCCGGCGGGGCCTCCTTTGCCCTGTTCTAGTTCACGGTCACCCTACGCATTCGGGAACTCTTTCCTTTCAAATTGCAAAGCAAAACGGGGGCGCTGATTTTTTTTTTCCCACCAAATGGCCATGGATTTTTGCTCCCATTTGGGGTTGCGTGATGATCGCATATGTGTGAGGGGCATGAAGTCGCATTTTGGCTGCCCGCTTGGGGACCCTGCTGTTCTGTCGGGACTGGCTTTGCGCTCCGTGTTTATTCCTAGAAGGTCACGGGCTGGGACGTTTTCTGGTGTTCCCTGCACCCCGCCCCCCCTTATTTAAACAGAGAATTCAAAGAAAATGGGTATTTGTGAGGATCCGGGCTTCACGCAAAGCAGGGAGGGGCTCTCACACCATTGCTTAGCCTTTGTCTTCTTAAATCCTCACCCTAGGAGGTGTTTATTGATTTTAGAGAGAGCTGGGGGGGGAGTGGGCAGGGAAACATTGGTGTGAGAGAGAGAGAAGTATCGATCGATCAGTTGTCTCTCGTATGCACGTAGACTGGGGATCGAACCCGCGTCCCAGGCATGCGCCGTGACCGGGAATCGAACCCCCACACTTCTGGTGCACCGCGCCAGGCTCCAACCCATGGAGCCCCCCTGGCCAGGCCTTCGGTTCCGATTTCACAGCGTCTGCCGGCATCACCCCAACCTTCCTGCTGGGACCGAATTCTGTAAAACAGCCCCCCTCAAACTTCCAAAGGCCCCGCCCTCGCCAGCCAACCCATCCCAGGCAGGGGACCCTTCTTTTTCTGCGCCCAAAAGGGCATTCCCCTTCAGATTAGATTCCCAAGGCTGCTGAGCCAGCCCGTGAAAATGCAGTCACCCCCAAAACCACTGGGGTGCGCGGTGGGGGGGGCAGGCTGCAGAGAGGGGTGCGTGCGGAGGGATACGCTTTGGAGCGGGGGTCGCAGGCGCACCCCTCGCGCCGCTCCCCTGCGCGTCACCCGCGCGCGTCCTGCGTCCCTGAAGCCACCGAGCTTTGCCCCGGGCGGGGGGGAACCCACTCCGGCCCGGCTCCCCGCTCGCGGACCCCGCGAGGGGCGCTGTCTGACTCCGTCTCCCCGTCCGCCCGTGCTCCCCTTCCATCCCGGCCCCCCGCTTGTTGAGCGTCAAATTGAAATATCCCGAACAGATGTAAAAACACATGGGCGCACCCCCGCGCAAGCTGTGCGGCGTCTTCGTTTCATCTGCTGCTGATGGAAGCCTAAAGCAGAGCTTTTTAAAATTTCATCACTATTCAAAGGGATAATTAATACGTACCCCCAGGCTTTGATTATGCCGGGCGCGGTAAGTAATGCGCAGGCCGACATAATGAGAGCTCGTCAGGCCGGCGGAGCGGGCGCCCCGCCCGCGCGCCCCCCTCCCCCGCCCCGCGCGCACGGCGCGCCCCCCCCCTTTCCACACGCGAAATGCGGCCAAGGTAGCTTGTAGGTGGCTTCCCCTGATTGTAATTGGTAACACAATAGCGCACAGAAGATCACGTTTTGTTTACACGGCGCCCCAGTCCCCGTTGCGCAGGTGGCCTTTTTAAAGGCTTAATTGGAGTTTTCTCAGCGACCCTCCCCGTTGTTCTGGGGGAGGAAGCAGCTGGTCCTGGCTGGCACACTGGCGCACAGGGGTGTCTGTCCCTGCACCCCCTCCCCGCCCCCCGGGGAGGCTCACGAGGGTCCCAGGACTCGCGCACCGCGATCCTGGGGCACATCCACCTGCCCCAGCTGGGCGTCCCCACTGGGGGCCGCCTGCCGCGCCGGCCCACCCTGCTCCCCAAGCCCCGACCCCCGGGGATCCTGTGGCCTGGCCTTGCTGGCGACCCTCTGGGAATGTATTTCACGAGGTGTTTCCTCCGTGGGCACCCGTGGGCCGAGTTTGCTTCCCACACCCGGAAAGGGCGATTTCTGTTTTCTAAACCGAGCCCTCAACTGTACACATGGCACCCACAGGGACCCACACGGGGTGGGGGGGGCTGTCAATCTGCTCACGTCCCCCCCTCTCAGGACCGATGCAGTGCAGCCCCAAGGGTGCTGTGGGGGGTGCATGCCCCCCCCCGCCGTGTGGCTGCTTGCTGACACTTGAGGGTTGTTTATTAATCTTCTCCCAAGGAGTGGCTTTTTTATTTATTTTAAACCAAGAGGAATGAGGTGCAGGAACAGACAGAAAGAGAGAAAGAGATCCATCCAGTTACCTCCCTCACCACCCCACCTGGGGATCGAACCTGCAACCTAGGTATGCGCCCTGATCAGGGAGGGAACCCCAAACCTTCTGCTTGCACCGAACAACGCTCTGACCCACCGCGCCACCGAGCCAGAAAGGCGACCTTTCATTTCCTCCTCACGGTGGACGTGGCCCGGCCCCTCGGGGTTGCCCCGCGAAGCTCAGGGGCCCAGGGACCCTCGCGCCCGCCGCGCGGAAGCATCACCTGCGGCAGCCACACCTGCCATGAGCCAACTAGCCCAGCACCCCCTGCCCACCTGCTAGGGGACCCTTCCAAGCTCCGACCGAGCCCCCACAGCCCTGGCTGTCCTGGTTGGTGAAGACGGAAGGATACCACCTACCACCTACCTGCGGGGCCGGAACGGTCAGAAAGCCTGGGAACAGTTGTTACATTTTCTTCCCCGTCGGGCACACGGCTTGGGCTCAGCCAGGGACACCAGTCTGCAGACGGTGCAGGCCCAGACGTGAAGGGGTCTGGCCTTGAGCGTATTTGCAACAGAAAAAGCACCGCACGCAGAAGACAAACCTGCCGTCTCTGGGCTGCAAAACACAGAGCGTGGGTGACATCTGTCACTTGGAATCCTAGCCTGGGACCCTCACGCCAGGCAGGCGTGGGTCCCCTGGAGGTTTACATGGCCATAGATGGAGCAAAATGATGCATTTTCTGGAGGCTTCTTTGGGGCGGGGGGGTACCGCTTGGAAACAGCAGGTGGGAAGCTGCTCGTGTTTATGCTGAGTTGCCGTGCTCTCTGACGGGTGGATGGAGCAGGTTCAAGGCGGCGTGTCCGAAGCAACTGGAAGAGCAAGTGCTCGGAACGCCTCCGTTTGGAGAGACCCTGGCAAGGAGCGTGGGTATGATGCGCAATGCGGTCCAGCCCCGTGGGCAGCAGGGGCCCAAACGGCTCTTCCTGTCCAGGCAACCGCTGTGGCCCCCGGTTCGTTGTTCTGGAAACGTGAGCAAAAGCAGAACAGAAATCCAACTGTAAACAGGGGGCCCGTCTCAGAGGGTCTCAGCCCTGCAGGCCGGGAAGGAGTCCTGGGGAGTCTTAGCCCTCCTGGGGGCCCAGGGGTACCCTGGGGGAGGCAGGGATGCGGGGCAGGCGGCCGGCTTCCTGCTCGGAGACCACCTGCTGGAAAGGTCTTCATGGACCCTCCACCCTGGGGTCCCGGCAAAGGGTTTGTCACGGGCTGAGCTGGGTCTGCCCTAAATTCCTACATGGGACTCCGAACTCCCAGGGTCCCAGAACAGGCTCTTTGCAGATGGGATGAGAGAGGTCATCCTGGGTCGGGGGGGGGGCCCTGTGTCCAGTGACCGTGTCCTGAGAAGAGACAGAAGAGGAGACGCAGACACGGAGGAGAAGCCACTTGGAGACGGAGGCAGATTCGGGAGGGACGTGGCCACCAGCCCAGGGACGCCTGGAGCCCCCGGAGCTGGAAGAGGCGGGAAGGCCCCTCCCTGCAGCCTGTGGGGGGAGCCCGGCCCTGGGGCCCCAGGACTGGGTGGGCGCACCCTGGCCCACAGCACACTCACCGAGTCTTCCTGGACACCGGTGATTTCCAGGGACAGAGCAACGGCCCTTCCCGGGGACAGCCCGGTGGCTCCGTGTCCAAGCAGGTGCGTCACCTGAGAGCGGCACGGCGGGCAGGGGCCCCTCCTGACTCACTCCTCGGCCCCTGGCGTGCGGTCCAGCGTTCTCTGAACATCCCTGTGGGTTCCGTTCAGGTCCCCAGTCCCTGGGATGCTGAGCGACTCTCCACGGGCTCCCTGGCCGGCCGCTTCCTCCTTCGCGAGGGCCCGCGTCTGCCCAGTCCACTGTCTGCAGGGCCGCCTGCAATCTTCTTTCTTTCTTTCTTTCTTTATTTTTAGAGAGAGGGGAGGGAAGGAAAAAGAGAGGGAGAGAAACAGCAATGTATGACTGCCTCTCACGTGGCCCCTACGGGGACCTGGCCCGCTACCCAGGCATGTGCCCTGACCGGGAATCGAACCGGGACCCTCTGGTTCCCAGCCCGCGCTCAATCCACTGAGCCACACCAGCCAGGATGCAATCTTCTTGCGTGGGCTCTGTGGGAACCCTCCTCCCGTCCACAAACATGGGGCCTTCTGCACGTGTGAGAATTCCTAGTGTGTCTCTGTTTCTGTATCTCCACATGCAGGTGAGCTGCCTGCCTGAGCCATCTGCATACCTGTGTGTTCCCGCGTCTATATCCCCTCTATACCTGTGCGTCTGTCTGTGTGATCGACACACCGGTGTCTCAATCTGTGCCATGTGCTTATAACATCGGCGTGACATCTATCTGTCTATGCATCATGTTTAAATCTGTATGTATACACCTGTATGTATGCCCATATCATACCTGTGTGTCAGCTATATGTGTATCTCATTTACCTCTGTCTGTCTCTGAATCATCTGTGTCTATATAATTTCTAATCACCTGTGTCCGTATCATCTCTGTGTATCACCCTTATCTCTCTAGGTCTATTTCTGTCTGCATCTTCATCTTTTGTCTGTATTTATATTTATCATCTACGTGTGCCGCCGCATTTCTGCACCTACAACTCTGTGTGGGGGCAACCACACCCACACCCACCCCTCCGTCGTCCGTGCACACCTGCCCTGCGTCTACCCCGAGTCCGTGCGCACCTGAGCGCACGCCTGTGCGTCAGCACGTGGGCACTGACACCTGTCTTGGCCACGCTGCTGGGACGGGCAGACACACGAGGCCACCACAGAATGTGGGCATTTATTCACGGCCACGGACCGCTGAGCATTCATTAAGCACACGTGTGTGCCAAGTCCCCTGAGCAGAAAGCAGGCACGTCCCCCTCTGCTCTGTCGCCTGAGCCACTGATGTCTGAGCTCACCTGCAGACCAGCTGGGTTCTCCTTCCACACGGATGGACGGTGGATGCGGACCGGCCCGGGACACGCCAGGAGTCCCAGGCATGGCTGGACGGAGCTCTGACCCTCCACTTCCAGATTTCCAGTTTCCCCAGAACCGTGGCGGCTTCCTGGGGAGGGCTCCCCCTTTCCAAAAAGCACATGGATGTGCTGATAACAGAGAAAGAGAGAGAGAGAGAGAGAGAGAGAGAACGTGTCTGTCCCAGGACTCACTCTAAAATCATCTTTGTTGAGATACAATTTGCATCGCGCATGCTCTCTCAAACATTCCCGGTTAGACTCACAGAAGCCGAGGTGAAGCGGGTCAGCTCTCAGAAAGTTCTGGATCTTATCTGCTCCTCTCTCAACAGAATGAACCACCCAAGCGCTGGCGGGACCCCTGGACCCACCAGAGGACCCTAAAAAGCCCCCCCACCTCCTCAGCATGCTGAGCACCTCACGTCTTCCCCCATGTACCCCTTCGGAAAACAGGCTAGAATTTCTACACCTGCACATCCGTGGCCAAAAAAAAAAGGGGCAACTTGGGAAAAAACACAGTTCCTCAGGATTTACCTGCTTGCCTGCTGCCGTGAAACCCCAGCTCCCCCCGCACGACCATTTCCTGCAGGCACTGCAAACTCTGATTCCTCCTAAATCCAGGACCGCTCTCGCTGTGGCACTTGCGGTGACGTTTCTTCTGGAACTGAACACACGTTCTTGGGGAACCAGACGCGCGCCTCAGTTCCGCAAGAGCCCTTTCCCATCTCCACGTGCGGATGACGCATCCCGTCGCGTCTAAAAAGCCACGCACGGAAGCCACGCCAGGAATGCGTGACCCTGCCCGCCACCCCCTCCCCCAGACAAAATAGGAACCGCTGGTAATGAAACGGTGACGTGCCTGTCACGGTGCCCAAGAGCTCAGAGACGGCGACCTGCACACGCACGTTTTGTCTTCGATCAGAGGCCAAGGGTAGACGGAGAAGGACGGGTGGGCGGCTGGACGCGTCCCTGGGCGGACAGGCGCCCGCCTGAGCCCCTGAGAGACCCACGTGGCCAAGACAGTGTGGCGGAATCAGGGGACCCCACGGACGAACACAGGACCAGCCACCGTTTCGTTCCTCCTTCTTCCCAGCAAACCCGTGGGACCCCAAAGGTATCGGGGCGCGGAAGGTATCGCTCCTTGTAACGTGCCATTAAACCCTCGTAAATCAGGGAAAACTGACTAGAACCAATCGCATCCCCGTACGTTTAAGCGGAGTCCTCAGGCCGCGAGGTGTTTTCCCTGAATTTCTACCCCCTTTCGTGATGTGAAAACAGAAAAGCCATCTGCACGCAGTCAGTGACGGGCACAAGCGAGTGATTTAGTTCGCAGGGGGAGAGATGGGACATTGTTATTTTTACGACCTGCTAATCTGGGCCCCCCCGCAATTAGCCAGCTAGGCCAGTTCATGGAGGGACGCGTTTCATTTTATGGCTCCGGAGCCAGAGCTGGGGCTGTTTTCTCGGAGTGTTGCTGGGCTCCCGGTAGACACTGTCTTTTCCTGTCTGTGTCCAGCGGTCAGGTGGCTCAGGGGGCAGGTGGCTCAGGGGGCAGGTGGCTCAGGGGGCAGGTGGCGCAGGGGTCAGGCAGGTCAGGAGTCTGGGCTGGCTTGTGGCCTCCGCTTTGCTCTCCACAAACCTCCTCCCAGGCTCGCTCACCTTTTTGCCTGGGTCCAGTTCCGGTGTTTGGAGGTCTGAGATCCCACATCCTTGCTGGCCTGCCGTGGGGGCCTCCCCCTGCTTCCTGAGGCCAGGCGCCCCCTTGTCATGGGGCCCCTCCTTGTTCAACCAGTCCAGGGTACACAGACATGCTCATCCGTCCAGTGCCCCAACTTCCCGTTCAGCCAGCTGCCAGGGAAAGCCACCTGCTCCAGCAGCCCAGTTCCCAGCACCGAGGCGAGAAATGGTGTTGCTCGCCGGGACACCCAGGCCCGTCCACAGGGATGTCCGGCCCCAGCAGGCCTGCTGGTCCCCAGGGTGGACGCTGCAGACAGGAGCCCCCTGCAGAGTGGACATTGGGGGACCTTCTCGGGGTAAAATACATCCAGGGTTCTCAGCCACTTGAGGACTTGCTTCTGTGCCTTCTTGCTTGCTTCTTTCATTTTAACTTTTGAATTCAATTTGTTATGTATTTATACTGAGGAAGGAAAGCAATGATGATATTCCAGGGTATTATTTTCTACATGAATATCGTCATGGTTTTCTAGAGATACACTTTTCATGCACACGCATCAATTAAAGAAGGAAAAATATTTATATAGATATGGAATTGGCACGGCCCATGTATCACGAGCCTCCTTGTTTTTCCCTCAAAAATTGGGGCGAAAATATGTGCATTGTAGACAGCAAAATATGGTGTATTAGGGGACATCAGTGCAAAGCCTTGCAGGCTCATTGCAAGTCAAGGCACCACATACATGAATTTTTTTCTTTTCTTTTGATTGAAATAAAAAAAAAAAAAAGCCAGCAAGTGTTGTCTTGTATTCTGCTCCTAGCCAGACAGAACCGAGCTGGCGTGCTGCGGGGGGAAGATGCCGAGGTTTCCGTCGCACTCGTGAGTTTATGACGGTGCTTGTTCGCACCGGTTAGCGAGACCGTGAGCAAACAGAGCCCTGTGGCCTATTTTGGCGGAGCTGGGTGCCTCCCAGAACAAATTCGGGATGAGATGTGAGCCAGCCAACTGCCCCTGAAACAGGCAGCCCAAGGAACGATGGCATTTCCTTCCCGTCAGTCATTCAGATCAATAAGCTGCCATCGGCTCTTTGGGGCTGACTCTGGCCCCCGACTTGGTGTTATAATAAAGTTTTATTGGGACGCAGGCATGTCCATGCACTTGTGCATCATCTCTGCTGGCTTTTTTTTTTTTTTAAGATTTTATTTATTTATTTTTAGAGAGAGGGGAAGGAGAAAGAGAGAGAGAGAAACAGAGAAACAGCAATGTATGGTTGCCTCTCACATGACCCTCGCTGGGGACCTGGCCCGCAACCCAGGCATGTGCCCCGACTGGGAATCGAACCGGGACCCTCTGGTTCCCAGCCCACGCTCAATCCACGGAGCCACACCAGACAGGCTCTGCTGGCTTTTGTGCCATGACGGCAGGGTTTCGCACTTGCTCCAGACACGGTGTCGCCCCGAAAGCGTGAAATATTGGCTATCATACCCTCGACCATTTGTCCGCCCCGCACGAAATCCTGAGTGGCGGGGCCAGCTGCTTGCCTCTCCGAGAGTTTCCTCCCCGCACAGGTGAGCAATCTTTACGCGCTACACAGCTGTGCGCAGCGACATGAAGCTCACAGCTGTGACATTCTCACGAGCCCAAAGAGCGAAAGAAAAAAATATGATTTCAAAGGCAGCGTGACCGTTCTTACAAGCGACAGAAGGTGGAAACTGTCGCCCTCGGAAGGCGTGGAGTTCAAATGCTCACGGAGCGTGGCGTTAGCGTGCTTCGGAGCAGGGGACTGCCCTTCCGACAGGCCCCCCGGAGTTTAAAAACAGCAAGCGCCAAAGTTTGGTCTCGGTGCCCCGCACCGAATGAACAAAAAGCACCCACCCATCTACATCTCTGAAAATCCGAAACTCTCTGTCCTGCTCCCATCTCCGTCAGCACCCGCCGTGCGCTTCCGAGGCCATCTGCGCGGGACATTCTGCTGGGCACAAAGGGACCAGTAAGGCCAGGCCGCGGCCTGTCCAGACGTGAAAGCGCGCCCAGGACTTTGTGTCTGCGGGGGCCGGGCCAGCAGCTGCCCCAGGAAGGGGCTGACGGAAGCGTCTCCCTGTCCCACCGAGATAATGGGAACCCATTAAAATGGAAATATAAGTAGGACTCGACGCTCACTTCACTCAGCAAAGGAGACATTTGCGGTGCATATTTGTGTGGGCAGAAAGGCACTGGGGGGGGTGGGAAGCCCACACACACACACACACACGCATGCACACACACACAATAGCAGGCTGGGGACCGTAAACATTCCTGATTTCTAAACCCTCCTGCTTTTGATTGGAACCTTATTGGGTGGGAGCGATTTGCCGGCTTTCAGCGGGAATCAGAGATTCACTCACACACGCACACACACTCGGGCACCACCCCGCGACACACCCACGTGGAAATGAGGCCGTCAGTCAGCACACACCGCGCGCTGCCGCGCCGAGGGTACCCGGCCCAGCCGGCCCTGAGGGACGGCGCCGATGCACCTCATTTCCTGTAATTATCGCCATCCTCTCGACGCGATAAATTGAAATCTATTAGGGTTTCCTGTAAAAAGCTGTCATTGGTGGGATTTTTTTTTTTTTTTTTTTTTTTTTGGCGGGGAGCAGCCAGGCTGCTTCACGGGAGAAGCCTCGGAAGCAATTAGCAGGCGAGCCTCGCAGGGAACACGCAGGCCCGGCCAACGCTCCCGCCACTGTCGCTGCAGCCACCCAGACTCATCCGCCCCACGCGTCCTTCTTCCGCTGTAATAAACACATCAAGGCGCAGGACGGGAGGTGGCCTCCCCCGTCGTAATTAGCACGCGTGCGCCCCCCCTCCCCGCGCTGGGGGCTGGGGGCTGCGGTCGGCGGGGGCGGGGGGGGGGCAACGTCTTCCCGCAGAGTAATTAGCATGCGAAGCATAAGACGAGAGCCCGGCGCGCGTGG
>PVJI01027700.1:0-17344 GCA_004026765.1 Micronycteris hirsuta
AGACCATCAGAGTTGATCACTAAAATAGTGCAAAAAATGTACAGTTAATGAGCTCAGGGTAAGGTGAAAAAATAAAATAAATAAATACTATTTTATTTAATATAATAAATATGATTTTGCCTTATCTTTTTAAAAGTAGCTTACATCCAGTGTAGCCCCAGCCATAAACACTGCAAGTGGTTTTTTCAGGAATTGTGCATCCATAATTAGGTAAATCAATTGTATTAACAAAATCATCCAGGACAGCAGGTCTGGAAACAGAAAATATAATGGTAGTACTCTTGATTGGATTCAACACAAAATTAACATATTCAAAGGTAGTGCTAATATTTAATATGATATTTTGAGAGAATAAGAGGTCATGTTTCTTAAAGAAGAAAAAGGGAATGTTTAATATATAGTGAAGAAATCTGCAGTAAGTGGTAGAAAATGAGTTATTTGCTAATATGTAAGAATAAATAGGCACTGCTATTTTTATTTTTCAATCAATATTTTACCTGTTAAAGTTATAAAATAGTTAATTGCTCACTAAGCTTTGGTTTTAGAGTAGGTGAGTCAGACTGTTGGCCCAATTTCATTTACTCATTTTTGAAAAATTTGAAAGTACTTCTCTGTGTGTGTATGTACGTATATACATGTGTATATATACATATATACATAAAACACAACACATGTTTTTACAATAAATCTATATGGGAGAAAAGAAATAGCCATAGCTGAAAGAGCTTCACCGATCCCAGTCCAGGCTGCAGACACAATGCCTTCCACAGGAACGAACCTGGCAAGCTTCAGTAACACCAGATCGGATCCTTCAGGCCCGTACACCACCTGGGAAACATTCAGGACCTGTTTGTGTTTCTCGTCTCCTCTTCCATGGACATCATGAATTCCAAGCCAAACTTCATAGTCTTTCAAGTCTTTGTTTCTAAGTAGAAAAACCAAAATGTAAAATATAATTTTAAATTGTGCAATATTATTCGCATATATTGTTATTTTAGCTGATAAGGACAGAAAATCACCTAAATTTAAATTTTGATTCGGTGTATAATAAAGAGCAACACTTTTGTTATGCAAAATTCTGAGAGCTACAAGCACATATAATCAGGAGGAACCTATAAATTGCTGAAAATATAAATGGTTGTTAGAAAAAAATTTGATTATGCTTGCTAGGGAGACAATTGTTTTCAGGTAAAGCATATTACATGAATTATCATTTTACTACAAAGTGTCCTATTTACTTCAGCTGTGTATATGTTTCATTTCGTAATGGAGGTTGGTGATTTGTACTAACAAAGCCGGGATGTCCTTGAGGAGAATCAGGAAGTTAGCTTACAAATGCTGCCTTCAAATCTTTTCCTTGGGCTAATTTTCATTGAAAATTATTCCCAGGATGATTCTAAGGCTGGCACTACACAAGAGAATAGTAGTGTAATTGAGAGAAAGTTTTTGATAATTAAAAAATAAATAACTTCTATCTAGAAATACAGAGTGCAAGAGGTTGGAGTAAAATTATTGACATATTTCCAGTAGATTTCCCCCTGGGTGCATAGAAATACTACTCAGTTAGTAAATATCAATTAAGTCAAAGAAAGTTTTGTTAGCTAAATCTGTAAAAACTTAGTTTGTTCACCCCATGCTGGTGAATCTGTTAAATAAATACACACACTAAACTTAAAAGCTAAGTGGAAGCCACACATATTTTTAAATACTCAAAACAAATAATTGGTTTCAGAAACACTTTACCGAGAAGGGAAACACTGTCTTGCAGTAAGAATCCAACTTTCCTTTATCAATGATCCTCCGCAGATATGTTTATTTCTATGAGAAAGAGGAAAGAGAAACAAGTAACATCTGTGCAGGAAGGTTTGCTGCCAATTAATGCAAAACCTTTACTACATTTGTTAAAAAATAAATAAATGCATTTCAGAGAAAAATGTAGAAATTAACCCAACTAGAATAAAATGAGTAATCCTTTATCAGAAAGATATTTGGTGATTGTAGCATTAGTACTTTTTTCATCACGTGATTACAGTTTTATGAAATCAATTTTGTTTTTATATAAAAAACCTATCACTATATACCAAGATCTATTCCTTGTGAGAGAGTCTGTGCTACAAATATGGGATAACTAGAATGAACAAAAATATGAACAACGAAAACAATGTAGACCTATTCAGTGTTTGATTCTGAAAACTGTAAATCTGAGTGTTTATTTAAATTCCTGTGGTAGTAGCAATATATAAAATTTGTACACTGTTTTCTTATTTCATTGCCCTTATTTAGTTCTGGTATATTAACTAAAATATAACTGAGTGCATTGGTTTGTTCAGCTTAAGGCCAGCAATATATTATTTCATTTATAAAATTAAATGTGATTTTTCAAGACATATTATAAGATATTTATGGAACATAATAGACACTACTGCATTTATCTGGTGATATCCAAACTCTGTAAAACCATTATTTCTGGCAGAGAATAACAAATTACAACTTTTCACAATTTACATTCCAAAGTGTACAGATGTTCAGTGCTTGAGAGAGTAATAGAAGAAGATTCCCAGACTAAGACCATGATTATTTATGGCCTGTACCACACAGGAAGATAAGAGTATATATCAAGTTTTAATTTCTATTCCTCTCAGTATGTGTTTTGGAATAATAACTAAACAGCTGTTGTTACTAAGAACTTGGATTTAAAAGAACAATATATTTTTTTCCTAAAAGTTTTTGGTACGCTGATCTAATGAAAAGCAGTGACACCTGCTTCTCCATGAAAACTTCCAAAAGAGTATCCTTGTAGTCTACTGGTAATAATAAATTCAGAGGTGCACACTTCTTTTTGGGGGAGTTACGAAATTTGCAAAGAATCACTAATTCATTTAGAGATATAGATTCTTGAAACATGTTTTATAATAAATAGAATGACACACTCCCCCCAAATTTTACAGCCTTCATTAAATCTTCATATTACACAATGAGCTTTAATATTCTGGTGAGTGTCAAAATTCTACTTAAGTACTACGCACCTAGAACAGCTACACTACAATTATCAGCATATATATTTATAAAAATGTGATCATGTACTCCTCAAAAGAAAGACATACTATAAGAGAACTTTAAGCCACCTTCGCTATGGTATATATCAAAGGAGTCTGTTTCCTAAGAACTGTCTTATTCACAAAAGAACTTCGTTTCAAGTTGTCTCTATTCTACTTTAGTATCATTATAATTCAACTATGGTAAAAGATATGCTTTCTTCCTGTACTCTAGGGCTATACTTAAAGGAACACAGAAGGTCCCCGAAGAGGAGATATCTGAGCTGGTATTTGGAGGATGAGGATTCTCTAAGCCTAACACATGGAGGAAGAAAGCTACAACATGCAGCCGGAAGAACGGCACAAAGCTTGGAAGGGGAACATAAGGTGTCCTGAAAACAAGAGAAAATGTGTTTAGAACTCAGCTGTATTTTGGGGTTTGTTGCTGATGAGGTTCCAGTAGAGATAGATATTGACCAAAATACTTTAACATTCTGATTACCATATGGTATAGTATATGTAGTATGTAGAAAGTTTTACGGTCAGCTTTTAAGTTAGCTCTCATTTTCAATATTAAACTCTTACAACAGAATTAATTTTGTAACTCTTACAACTAAGATTAATTTTGTTATAAGAGTATACTTTGTAAAGTGATTTTACATAGAACAATCCATTCATTCTTGAGAGCGCTGAGAAATAAATATGCAAAAATTTTTTATCTACACTAAATATTATAATGGCAGAACTATTCAACCATCACTATTGCTTGTTAATATTTTTCTTAATGGTAAAATATTCTAGAATTTAAACTATTCCATTCTTGTTGGCATGACAATAAAAAATAAAAATATTAAACAAATATAAAATTTCTGATATGGTTATGCATAGGCATTTTAAAAAATAAAGTCAAAATATCTTAAATTGGGAAATAAGTAACATATGCATTATAACTAGCTTGGTGATATCAAGGTATCACTAAGTTCTCTGTGTAGTCGTCTTTTGCTTAATCAGAACTGAAGTGCCACTTGTAACTACAGATAATGTCAGCACATAGGGGACTTTTGTGAACATGTAAAAGGTACTGTCTCCGGAGGCACAAACTGCAAAATCTAGGGCTGCTTGGCACACAGAATGTCATCCGTCTCATCTTGTGCCCCCCTCACATGGGTGCCCCTGTGGATGGCACCACCTGCATGCCCACATACGGCCATACTGCTGGGAATACATCTTTTGCAAAGAAGCCAAACACATATATGATTTGTGTCTATTAATAATTACCTGTGTTTCAAACTAACCATCCATCCTACATTTGTTCGTGTTGGGATTCCATTTACAACTCGCAATTGTTTTGTTTTGGCACAAGATATTACAGGATCTAAAAAGAGGACCAGACATAACATTTTGACAAAACATTTTTAAATACTCTGCCTCTTAGCTTTCTTAAATGCCATGGTAACCAGACAAATGTAACTATTGTAATTGGGTAGGAAGAACATTTTGGGGAAAAATATGATGACTAAATTGCCAAATCAGGCCCAAAATGTTTGTTATTCTCATCTTAGTTACACTAGTAGCACAGAAAAACGAATGACCTCAAGGTCAACAGCATTGCCATGACAGTAACAGAGGCTTTCCTCACCCAGCACTAAGTCCAAGTTCCTCAGGCCTTTTAGTAATTATATTTCCCTCACTAACCTCAACATAAATGAAACAATGTCATTTATAGTGGTTCTTTCTAAATGTCAATGGAAATCAATAGCCTGAGTGAAACAAAAAATTAAAGTGTACGTTGGGTTTATTAATTGAAATTGTACAGTGAGAATGCAGAGCCATTTTGAAACAGATTACCAACATTCTAGTTATTATTCTTCTAATCATTATTCTAGTCATTATATCTGAATGACATAATAGAGAATTCTTTGAAGTAAACTTTTTCCTGCCCCTCCTCTGTGTTCTCTGCCTTATCCTTTCCAGTACTGTCCATGGTCTAAAATTAATTTCCAAAGGCTTCTTCAGCCTGGGACAAAACAGGTGGCCTGCCTCTTAAATTAAAACACGAGTGACTTCCTTTAGCTCAAAAAATATGTGAAAATTGAAAACAAGTAGCTCTCAACAGATTTTCTTAAATAAGGATTGCTTGAATCTCTCAGGCTGTGTCATCTTTTGCCTAGTAGAGCAGGCAAAGAGCTTTAAAGATAGAGTGGGACAGACACTACACAGGTTTCCAGCCTTCTGGTTTCATCCCTTCGGAGTTTTGCATCTTTATTTAATTCAAAAGGAGAGTAAAGGTCCCTATGCACATTTTGCCCAGAATTAAAAGCAATGTAAATGCTTGTTTAAACATAAATATAATACCTTAAACTTCCCGATAGAGAATCGAATTTAGATATTTACTATGCAGTTACCTTTGTAACCCCATTACATATGCACATCAAAAAAAAACTAAGTGAAAATAGATTAACTTATATATTTATGATGGAAGTTGATATACTGATAAGATACTTTGCTATGAATAAAATAATGACATCATTTCTGACACATAGGGACTCAAATAAACCAAATATTACTTACGGTCTAAATTGACTATTGTAGGTGTGGTGTCACCTTCACCTGTAAAAGCAATATATACATATATACATAATTCATGCATACATATTTCTGTTATATAGAACCGAAGCTATAGTTTGAAATTGAAATATTCATGAACTGGATAATATACTAAAATTATTTATTAACTATATTTTACTGATTATACCATTGCAGTCATTCTAAGTTTTCCCCTTTTGCCCCTCTCTACCCAGCACCCCCCACTCCCTCAGGCAATCCCCACACCATTGTTCATGATCATGGGTCATGCGCATAAGTTCTTTGGCTACTCCATTTGCTATGCTGTATTTTACATGCCCACAACTGTTCTATAACTACCAGTTTGTACTTCTTAATCCCCTCACCTCTTCACCCATTCTCCTACGCTCTCTTCCCATCTAGCACCATCAAAACCTTCTCCGTATCCATGATTTTGTCTCTATTCTTCTTGTTTGCTTAGTTTGTTTTTTAGATTTAATTGTTGACAGATATGTGTTTATTGCCATTTTTTGTTCATATTTTAGATCTTTCTTTTTTCCTTAAATAAGTTTCTTTAACATTTCATATAATGACAGTTTGGTGATGATGAACTCCTTTAGTTTTTTTCTTGTCTGGGAAGCTCTTTCTCTGCCCTTCCATTCTAAATGGTACCTTTGCTGGGTAGAACATCTTAACTACAGGTCCCTGCTTTTCCTGACTTTGAATATTTCTTTCCAGTCCCTTCTAGCCTGCAAAGTATCTTTTGAGAAATTAGTTGGCAGTCTTATGGAAACTCCTCTGTAGGTAACTAACTGGTTTTCTCTTATTGGTTTTAAGATTCTCTCTTTGTTTTTAACCTCTGGCATTTTAATTATGATTTGTCTGTTTGGGCCTCTCTGTGCTTCCTGGACTTGCATGTCTATTTCCTTCAACAAAGTAGGTCAGTTTTCTGTCATTATATTTTCAAATACATTTCTAATTTCTCACTCTTTTTCTACTCCTTCTGGCACTCTTATGAATATGCATGTTGGTATGCTTGAAGTTGTCCAAACAACTTTGCTAAAATTCAAGACACTCTATTCAAAGATAAAATACAATTGTTCTCTTTTGAGTAATTATGTGTCATTTTACTGGACAGTATTGAAGGTATGTGCCTACTAGTATTGCATGATGCGAGGAAAGCCTGTTTTATAATGGTGGAGGCTCCCTACCGGCATCAAGAAGACGCCTCATTCTAAACACTGTCCAAAAGGAACATTTCATTGAGTAGCATTAAAGCTTATCACTGCTTGCTTGGGCCATTCATCTAGCTACACTCTGTTTTTACTGTAATTTGGCCCATTTATATTTATTTGGAAAATTGTACTATTAAAAATATGGTTGAGGATAATTAAAACTTTGCATGCATCAGAAAATTTTAAGAATTCTAGAAGAATAGACAGCAACATTTTAAGAATTCTAGCAAATTTTAAGAATTCTAGGAGAACAGACAGAAGATACACAACAACATCATCAATGGACAAAAAAGGATAACAGAATATAATTTTGTTTCATTAGAATATTTCAAAGATTCATTTTTCCAGATGGTAGTAAAAAATATGGAAAGAAGAGAACATTAGGAACTGGAAATTAATTCTAACTAAAACCTCATAGCATACTTCTTTTTCATAACCTCCCTCCTGGGGCTTAATTGCTACACAGAGAAAGGCTTGGGAGATGGCAGGATTTGAGAATACTTATGCAGTAATGAATGAGGCACAAGACATTTCCTGTAGTTTAATGTCCAACTGTTCAGAATTGATGGCATAGAGTTTAGTCAGGCCCTGTTTGAACCCAGCTGGTTGGTTGTTAATCTCTAGAAATACCCTAAGCTCAAATAAACTGTCAACAAAGGAATAATGGCTTCTGGATTTCTTTTTCATACATGCAAATTTGATTGCTATTTATCAAGAATCTCAAGAGAATTAATACATGCTAAAGAGTTTTTAGCATGCTTAAGTTCATTTACCAGATCTAAGTATTTTAAATGAATAAGAGAAAAGGCAAACATAAATTTCATCATTTCTCTTTCCCTTTAGTTATCTTGGGGGAGGGTTTTGTCTTAGAGTCGGCTGAGGTCAAGGTTTTAGTTTATAGTACAAATAAGGATTGAGGCTGACTGTGGGTCATTAAAACATCAAGGATATTGGTTTTTCCACTCAAGTCAATTACTTAAAAATTATAAAATAAAAAACTAGACATGTATTTCTTATGTTGCCCTAATGAAAAAGACTAAAATTGTAAGCCAAATTTCCTATTTCTAAGTACAAGTTAATAGGTCAATATAGTATTTAGTTTATTATTGAATCTTACTTAAATATTCAAATTTTAAAATTAGTAGACATAGTAAATTATAGACTTTGATCATTATTAATAATTAATTGTTAGTATTATTGTATTGATACTAATATTATTTAATAATTGAGAATATATATACATACATAGTTTCCTCCATGCCAATATTTCTCAAACTTTAGAATTAGCTGAAATACCAATTAAGATTCTGTATTGAAGCCTACATTATTAATTTTTTTTTAAGATTTTATTTATTTATTTTTAGAGAGAGGGATAGGGAGGGAGACAGAGAGGGAGAGAAACAGCAATGTATGGTTGCTCCTCACTGGGGACCCGACCCACAACCCAGGCAGGTGCCCTGACTGGGAATCGAACTGGGACCCTCTGGTTCCCAGCCCGCGCTCAGTCCACTGAGCTACACCAGCCAGGCAGATTACATTATGAATTTTTAAAAAAGCATTCCAGGTTCTTCTGTTGCATACTTTGAGCAAAACTTTGAATAACTGCTCCCTAGGTCTTTTCCATTTTACCATCCAATACTATTTTTAATTTCCCTCCTTTACTTCTTCCCCACTATCTCCACCACAGTACACAAATCTAAAACAATAAATGTGATACAAATCTGATTTTGTATTGATTCAACTTATACTTGAAGAACAGAAACATGAATGATAAATGTTATATCTGTGGAAGAGTAGGAAATTGCATGCATGCATATTTATGTGGCCTCAGGATCAAGTATAAACTGTTGCTGAAAACAAATCTTTTAATAATTCCTAAATTTTTGACTCAGGCTCAAAACTTTATGAACACCACATATTTCTCTAGGCAGACATCTATGTCTCCATCCTCATTATATATTTTAATATTAACGTGTATTTATTAAATGATTATATTTACAATTTTTTACACAAATGTCCCCTTTCTACACTGAAAACTATCTAAAGGTAAGAAACATTGTTTATGTTGTTGTATGCCGAGCATGTTATATAGAGCTTTGCACACTATAGTAGTTCAATTTTAAATTGCCAATAAATGAGTAAATAAATAAAAATTAGGATGGAAGTAACTTGCCCAAGGCACTGACAGTAATAGAGCTGGAATTCTTACCCAAGAAGTCAGAGTAAAAACTCTTAACCAGGACACTCTCAGTTGGTAAAACCTAAGATTTTTCTAAACTATATTGAATGTGTATGTGTATAGACAAATGTATTAACATTTCTACAGTTTTTTTTGCATATTTTACATCATTAAAACATGTTAAATATTATTTTTAAATATTTTAAAAGTAATAAAAACCTCAACATGTTTTGTAATATCATAAATATATAGTGTGAAAATGATTTATATAATCTTTGCAGTTAAATAAACAAGACCTCAAGTGTTCTAAAGTTAAATTTTATTAGCCTTTCACCAGTGGTAAAACACAAATAAATCCTGGCTATAAATATTAGTTAGAAAAATGACAGTGTAAAAATAGTTTTAAAAAATTAATGTGAAGAACACATTGAAATAAAAATGAGATACCTACAATAGCATTTAATCAAATAGTAGCAACACCCTGAATCTTTCAATAGCACATTACAACTTCTAGTTTAAAAAAGGTTATTTGAAAATATGTTTTAAAACCTTTAAATTATTAGTGTCTTGTGTCAGTGAGGTTTATAATCCAAAGCACAGTTCCTGGAGATCCTATAGGGCATTCTATGTGCTATAATTAAGCTAATGTGATTTTTACAAATCTGGAATTCTATAGGGAAAGTATTTCATACCTGTTTTAAAAGTCAGATTATTGACTATTTTTTCTTCTTCCTAGATCATTGGATATTCTACTAGCCTTTATTACTCTTAATCACAGAAATTTCTATGAAAAAATTTCAAAAAAGTTCTATGAGGTAAAACCAATATTAGAAAAAATAATTCTTTAACCATTTTTAAAACATTGTGAGCCAGAGAAGGAGGTTTGCTTGCTTGTTTGTTTTAGTGTTAAAACTTGAACGACATCTTCTGTAGAAGAACATTTTCAGAACATATGCAAACCCTAATATGGGAAAAATAGAATACCAGGGAAACACTAGTCAATTTGAAAGGCAATGATTATACCTGATGAAATAAAATGTAATAATATAAATAGTATGTATTTGCAAAATATAAGATGTTTGTTTATTAAAAATAAATTGGGAAGATCCAAGTCTTAATTATAGATATACTTGATTAACATTACATTTGTTTAACCATTTTATGCTAAAATTTCATGGAACATGACTAGTGTTCCCACTTAAGGTGAAAAATTATCTTTTTAATTGTACATTAAGGAAAAACATAGACTTGTATTTATAGTTCATGTTTTAAAGCACATATCATTTCTTCAATCTAATGTCTGTTCTCAAAACAGGTGTTTTGCTGTTACTGTAAAGGTTCTTGTCACTGGCTTGTCTCACAAGAAATACATTCTTAAAAAAACTCTTCCTAAACTTATAAAAGCATGTCCTTTTTAAACAAGAAGGTAGTTTGACATTGTTTAAAGATGTTTGCTATAAACGCATAACTGTGAGATAATACAGTATAGTACAATGGTGTCTTGCTACTATCCAGTTTTATAATAAGGCTTTTTCACTCAATAACAGGTTGAGGATATATTTCTATCTCAATATATCTTACTCTACATCAGTGGTTCTCAGTGGGTTATCCCGACCCCCCTCTGAAGGAACATCGGGCGATGTCTGGCAATATTTTTGATTGTCATGGTTGCAGGGATTAATGGTACTATTGACATCTAGTGGACTGAGGCTGGGGACACTACCAAACATCTTGCTATGCACAAGACAGCCTCCCACAAGATTTACCCAGCGCAAAGTGCTGCTATTATCGAGGCTGAAACCCCAAGCCCTCACGGATATTGGGCGTTAATGATCAGTTTCTTATCTGCCAACCTGCAAGGTGGGAATTATATCTTATGCTTTTATAATTTCATTTTTCTTGTGATTAAGTTTTAATGCCTTTGTTTATTCACTATATTTATTCTTGAGGATTCATTTTCTTCATCTTCCTGCTGAGTTATCTCATCTTTTGTATTGATATATAGAAGCTCTTTCCTATGAAGTACATCAGACATATATGTTTTACAGACATCTTACTTTACACACTAATACTCTCAA
The DNA here is from genome assembly GCA_004026765.1 of Micronycteris hirsuta. Classification (NCBI taxonomy): domain Eukaryota; kingdom Metazoa; phylum Chordata; class Mammalia; order Chiroptera; family Phyllostomidae; genus Micronycteris; species Micronycteris hirsuta. The sequence continues at coordinate 11,093 of PVJI01027700.1, forward strand.
CACAATTGTCCTTGGCTCACAGAAGTGGATAGAATGCTCTAGGCTTCTTAGCCTTGGACTAAAGAATTAAGAAGAATGCAGAAGCACCGCTATCTCAGGTCTGTTCAGCAGATGGTTAGTGGGCTGGGGCCTTTGCTGAGAATTTGCTACGCTCAGCCGCTGAACAGGTAGTACTGGCGATGGTGATGGGGAGGTCCTTCTAGGGCAGTTATATTAGAACCATGGCTAATTATTGCTTCTGGATCACAAATGAGACTCTTCTGAGAAAGGAAAATCTTTAAAAGGTCAGAAGAATGTCTCCTTGTCTAGAAGAAAGATGAATAAAGTTGTGTGAATGTGTGTGCATGAGTGTGCATGTGCATGAGTGTGCATGTGTGTGTTGCTGTCTGAAGTACATTCTCATTTGGGGATCAGACGCAGGCCACCCATGTTATTTTTGCCTCTCATTAAGGTATCGGTTTAGAGAAGATGCAGTATATTTAAAATATTTCACCTGAAAAAGATCGCTAAATGTACTTACAACGAGAAATAGGGCAATAATCCCAGGGAATGAGAGGATTCCCTGTGTAACACCAGGGACCATGGGCATCATCATCAGGATTCCGGCAGTAATTCTTATTCAGCTTACTGGCATCTGGTTCCCAGAAGATATGCCTGCATAAACAAACTCTGAACATCACAAGATGCTCACTTTGTCCAAGAAAAACAAAATGTCGCCAAGAAGATATAATCCTAGTACACAACTTTCATTATAGTTACAGCACAAGCTTCAACTGGTATGAATTTTGGTTATTTTGTTTGAGATTTATTTTGTTATTCTTACAGTTTGGAAGCATGTTCTCTAACTCAGGAATACAGACGAGGACTCCATAATTAGCATAGCTAACGTGATGAAAGTTTTTGTGACTTTACTTCTCTTTAATAATTACAATGGCAAGGTAATAATCCACCTGTGCACGGAAATGGAGAACCATTGCCAGAAAATGAGCAGATGGCAAAGAAGATAAAGGAACATATGAAGCATCACTACCAAAATCACTACGCCAAAGTACAAGAAGAAACATTGAAAAACTGATAATAATGTGATAATGAAATTGTTAAATTATAAAATATCACTGGTCATAGAGTAACGAAACATGACTTTTTGACAGATAACTGAGTAAACACTTTGGTCTTTCATATTTTACATCTTTATTAAATTTATCACAAAGGAAAAACAAAAATATTGTATATTATTTTATAGGACTGCCTATAACAACTTATAACATCAATATGCTCATATAACATCAATATTTGTATTTACTTGAATAACACTGTCAAATTCCACGTGGCCATCTTAACCAAGTCATAAAAACTATACATCTAACTGGATTCCTTTTGGATTATTAATCATTACTGTGTTTGAATGTAATTCATATGTCATTTAAAAACACTGGGAAGAGCTGGGACATGGAGACTCAGGTCATCTTGTCAAACTCAGGTTCACTTTCTGGAGCAGTACCATCAGCAAGCACATATAGTACTTACTACGTACCGGACTCTGGGGTTTCTGTCTCTGACCTAAATGGTACCGTGCAACTTAATCGTTCATCAATTTCCTACAAATCATTTCCAAATGACTTTTATCTATTTCCAAAAGTAAACGTAAATGCAATGAATACATAGCTATAACCACTGCAGTACTTAAATGCGTATGTCGCCTATGTCCAGTGGTATGCTGCTAAACGTTTAAAAGCTGCCACTCTGAGGTGTGTCTGCGGGGAGTCTTTACATGCCGTCCCTGCTGATTTCTGTGGAGCGAAAACTTCTACCATAATAATGCCAACCTCCTGATGAGACTGAAGGCAGGGCTGGTACAATTGTCCCTTACAAGTCTGTCCATAAGAACCAGATCCACCCCATTGTATTTCTGAAAATGATTTTAATAGCAACGCTAAAATCAGCATTTAATTTTAGTCATCCAATTCTTGCTGAAAATTCTTTAATGAATCCTTTGAATGCTTAGGACAAAATCTAAACTTCTTAACACAGTTTACAGACCTCTTTATGGTCTTGCCGGAGAATTCCGTGTCTGTGGACAGTGGGCAAATTACATTGTTTCTACGCTACCAAAATTATTTTTGATTTTCAAACATTCAATCTTTAGTCTTTTGCACAAGCTATTCATTCTGTCTGATGGAGTCTTTCTCATATATTCCCTTTCACCTGTTCCTATTCATCACCTATGTCCCATCCAGTGTCCCTTCCTCCAAGTCTTCCTGACCAGCAGAGGCTTAGATGGCTCTTCCTTGCATTCCCACAGCCTAAAATACGCTATTTTCATGATTTTTATAATATGGTACTGGCATTTGCTGTTTTTTGGCATTCCATTCTAATATGTGACATGTGTGAGGACAGAATTCTGCTTTGCCTCTGAGCACATGTGGCGACTGAGAAATTGGTGTGTCCAAGCTGAATAGCATTATAATTGTAAATATACATGGGGTTTTGAAACTTTGATATAAAAATGTAAAAGATCTCATTCATCATTTTATATTGAATACATATTAAAATGGAAAAGATTTAGATATAAATATATTAATAAAAACAAACTTTCCTGTTTATTTTCACTTCATTAAATGTAGCTGTTAGATAACTTAAAAGTATATGTGCAGCTTACAGATGTGAACTGCATATTTACAATAGAGAGCACTAGTTTAAAATGATCACTACTTGTGAAGTAAATTAACTGAAATAATATCATCCACTAGTGAGTACATTTTGGAAGAGAATAAAGGCTGTAAAGTTAAAGTGGGATTGGAAGCAAAATGACTCAACTTCTCTGAGTCCTAAAATTCTCATTCCCCTATGTAGACACACCCTCCACACAGATTAGCATGGTCAGATGCAATGACAACTCGTGTAGAACAACCAGGTACCTGATCAAATGGCACTCAACTTTTACCTTTTATTCTAGTACATACATTCAGGATATTTATTAAAAGTTGATTTTATGTGACAACTACATCTTATACTTATTTTGTAATTTTAAACACACTAGCACTATTGCTAGGGTTAAACCAAAGATAACTTATTTTTCTGAGAATATGTCCAATGTCAAAATATCAACTTCTGAAAATAAATAGATTTTTTTCCTTGAATTATAGAAAAATTTTATGTCAAAATAAGGCTACACAAGGAAACCAGTCTTTCTAAGCTTTGAGCAATTATTTAATATTAAGGTATGCATTTACATGAAAATGATAATGAACTGAGTTTTGTGAATATTAACAATTAATTAGTTATAGGAATATAATAATAAAATATACTCCATGAAACATGAGATTTGTCACTTAATTATACACTGTCTTGTCAAGTTATATGACAATTTTCTCAATATGACTGTATGCTCCTTAAAAATGGAGCCAAAATGTATGCTCACTTTTTGTTAATGTTCTCTACGCAACCTATCAGAGCAGAACATACAATAAATGCTAAATGAATATAGGCTGGCTTGAATTTCTTATTTAAAAGTTTGCTACATGAATGATCAATCTAATGTTTTCATTAGCGTATGATCATAAACAAGTAATGAAAAGAAACAGCAATGTATTTTCCTGAGTATACCTATTTGCTATTATCATTACATAGTACATATGGAAAGAAAGAAATTTACGCACCGGTGCAAGTCCTCCATGTTCTTGTCCCACATAGAACACGTTAGTCCAGATCGGGTTTTGGATAAATTGCCCATATAATTTTTGCCATTCCCACGATAGCAATCTAAACATAAAATATATGGAAAAAAGATAGTAAAACTAGGGCATATAGTACAAGAACACTTTTTACAAAAATATAAATTCATAAAAATCAACATAAAATTAAATCACTCTAAAATCTGTACAAGTTAAATTACTTTATTTTCAGCCAAATTTCTTTTTCATTTAAAATGAGATTTTTATGTCATAAATTACATATTTTTTAAATAAAAAATTTAAATAGGTGGCTTTTAAGGACACTTAAAATGAGAATTTTTAGAATGATGTATATATTTCTCAACATTTTCTTCTGAAAAATTGTACTCCACAGAAAAGAATGACATAATGAATACTCATTTACTCTTCACATTTGTTGTGTTTTGATTTTATCTTTCATGGAATTGACATTTGAGTCACCCAAGCCAGCTGTTTTGCAAATGTGTGCTGATTTCATTTCATCTTTTTAATTTTTCATGAGTAAAACCAAGTTAAAGACAGGAATACTGCATAAGTGATATTTTGTCCTTTTCAGAGCTTTATATATTCTATGTCACATGATGTCAGTTTTTTTTCATTATTGGTGGTGAGTTTGGTTACTTGGTTAAGTATTGTAAAGGAAAAATTTCTCTTTTTATATAACAACAACAAAAAATTGGGGGGGCCTTGAAACTGAGTAAATATCTATTGCCAAACAATAGTTACAAAATGGCTTAGGCATACTTCATTTAATTTTGCATGAATCAGTACTATGCTGGTTTTAAATCGGTTATTTTTTCATTTCCTACACGTCTTCATTTATTCGTTGTCATTCTTCTTTAAATGAGTTTTTCCTTCTCCCTTACTCCTTCCATTTAGGTGTTATGATTACCGGTAGACAACCCATACCCTCCACCGGCTCCTTTTCAGGGGGCTGACATGCCTCATGCTGGGTAGACTGTGCAGAGCTTCAGGGAAGGGGGGGTGGGCCTCTGCGGGTTGGGTGAGGAGCCTGGTTGATAACAGCACCTCAGCGGCGCCTGTCCAGCCCAGAGGCAGTGGGAACCCTGGTGGACACCACAAATTGCAGGATGGCACCTCCCCTGGTGGGAGCAGTGGTTGGGCCAGGCTGCAGCAGAGTGTTAGCCCTGAGCCATCACAGCCACTCTGGCCCCAAGACCCCAGGGTAGGGAAGCTAGGCAGCCCCCAGACGGGTGGGGTCAGGGGACGGTTCTTACACTGAGCCTGCTGAAAGCTGGAAATTTGAATGCATAGGGCCCCAGGACCCACTGGAGAGCTGGAATGATGAATGGATGGGATCCAGCAGGCTGAGGGCTAGAGGGATGAATGGATAGGACCCCCTCCCCACCACTATGCCAAAAGCTAGAAGGGTAACTGGATAAAGGGAAAAGCTCTTGCCCCAGCCCTTCAGGCACCATTGAGGGTGGGACTAGAGGAAGGCAGGCACATGCACCCTAGACGTCAGAATGGTGGCAGGAGAGGTACAGGATCAAAGCGGCCTGCCAGTCTTGACTGGGGAAAGAAGGGATTGGTTGGTAGGTGGACTCACCCAAAGCACAGAACGTTTAGGAAGTTCATTGATCTTTCCGAGAAAGTATCTGGCCTGTCCCACACCCAAAATGGATATAGCCTCAGGGGAACAAAGAATCTCTCTTGCTCCTTGTTTGCTGCTTGGGACAGCGCACTGGCCTCCTCTCCACCGGACAGTGACCTAGCAGTCACACGGCCATGGCCGCACTGGCTCTACACGCAGTCTCCAGGAGGGAGCCTGAAGCCAATCAGCAGCTGGGAACAAGCTAAGCTACCTGGCCGACCACTTAGCTTGCTACCTTGGGCTCCAAAGGATCATTCTTTAAAATGGAGGAGACACTGGGCACTGCCTTTTGTTCTGGCCTTGATGAGGACAGCTGGGTTTTGAGGCGATGAGCCTCAGACAGGGAGTCTGCCATTGTCCAAAACGGCTCAGCATCCAAATACACCTTTTTCCTTTTGCATCAGCACCCACCTCACAAGGCTGGCTTCTGTGGTGACAGGCAGCTGCAACCCTGCTTGTCTGTGTGTCTGTTTTGAGTCAGTAATATTATAACTACCAGTAGTAGTACTGGTGGTAGGGGAGTGGTAGTGATACTAATGCTAGTCGCAGATGGAGTGATGTAAATATGGGCTCATGAATTCTCTTTTTACTCAGTGGGACACGTAATCTACTCCTGTTGTTCATTTTGATGCTCAAATTTTTCCAAAATTAGCCAATAGAAGCTACTTTAAACTGGCTCCAAGGTCTTTCATCATGTCCCATATTTTTTTTTAATTTTTTTTTTGTAAAGATTTTATTTTTATTTATTTTTAGAGAGAGGGGAAGGGAGGGAGAAAGAGAGGGAGAGAAACAGCAATGTATGGTTGCCTCTCACATGGCCCTCACGGGGACCTGGCCCGCAACCCAGGCATGTGCCCTGACTGGGAATCGAACTGGGACCGCTTGGTTCCCAGCCCGAGCTCAATCCACTGTGCTACACCAGCC
>PVJI01027701.1:0-17353 GCA_004026765.1 Micronycteris hirsuta
TTTTCAGGAATCACTGTAGAGGACACATGGACAGAACTAAGGGGGAGGAGGGAGGCTGGGGGGGTGGGACGGGAAGGGAAGGGAGGGGAGAGGCTGCAAATAACTGTAATTAAACAAAAAAATTAATAAAAAAAAACTCAGCTTGTCATTTCTCAGTCTAATGTGTGAAGCAAGCAAGTAAACAGAGGGTTAGAGCTGAGAACAGTAACGTATTGGGAGAGATTTACTGAGTGTGCTCTGGGGCACAGAGGAAAGTAACTCACTGGATGTCGGGTGTGAGGGGAGACTCCTTGGCGGAAGTGACTACTGACTTATGTCATAAAGAAGCATCGCCAACTTAACAATCGTATGATAAAATCCAATTACTCCTGTCCCTCCAGCATACATACGTACAACCAGCCTGTGCTTTCATTCCTCATTCCTCCAAATGTTACCCTGGTTTTTCTCTTAGCCATAATTTAACTATTAAAACAATCTTAAATCTAAGTACTTCCTTCTCTACCCTTTCCCATAAGACTTGATTTATTTAACAGGCATTCCCCTTATTGTTGGAGATAAATGCTAATCAAATTGTATGAAAATCAGCTAAAGGTAGCTTGAAAGTCTTGACATATGAAGTACCATGATCACTTCACTTGGCCGAATAAGATCGGGCCCCTTTATGAAAATGGGTCCTAAAGAGACATGGAAGAACTCCAGCAGCGATGTCTTTGGGGCGCAGTGGGGGATGGGCACCTGCCACCAAGATCACTGGCTTGTGGATCTTTTTGCCAAAAGAAGTCAATAAGAACATAACAGACTTACCTGAGTGGTCTGGACTTAAATATGAAAAAGAGAAAAAAATATATTTGAAATCTGAAAAAGTCCATGATTTTTCATGCAATGTTAGCACAAAAGAAAAATAGTTCTGCTAAGAATATTCTGTAGCTTGTGATTGCTTGACTGAGCCTGATGCACAGTCGTTAGAGTATTTTTTGTTAAGAATGGGGGGTGATAGTATGTAGTTAGACTTCTTGGCTTTGAACCTTCACACTTTCTACTTACTAGATGGGTAACTTTGTCAAGTTTAAAGTTTCTGAGCCTCTGTTTCCTCACCTACAAGATGAGGGAAATAGTAACGCTCTCTCTCATACGGGTGTTGAGAGGAGGAAATGAGGTAACTCCTTAACTGCACCTGGAGTAGTCTTGGGGAATGAAGTGTGCAGTGCGCGCTGTTTCCTGGTGATCCATCTGTGGCGGTTGAGCCTCTCACTCTGCAGGGAGGGTCTGCAGGGCTGCTGTGTGCAATGGCCATGGCTCAGCAGGCAGGAGAGTGGAGAGAGAACAGGTTCATACGGGGTCAACCTAATTCCTGAATGACGGAGAAACTGGAGGGGACCAGTGTGTTGGGGGAGGTGAAGACCAAATGGTGATGGATGAAGAAAACACATAGAGTTGAAAATCTGATCCGTTTGTGCTTGTCCATGAGGCACACTCTCTTCAAAGGCATCCTGCATTGTACTCTGCAAGGCTCTGTTTCATTTCTGACATGGGTGCTCAAAGATGTGCCCCCTTTTAGTCTCTCAAATCTAATTCAGGACTTCAAGGAGACTCAGTTACACCTCCAGAAGTAGGACACGAAACAGTCTATGTTTCTGCCAACAGATCCCCCTCCTACTCACTCACCTTTTCACTGACATTTTATCCTCATCCTTGCCTGGGACACAATAAGACATTTCAACTCTATTCAGACATTTCTGAAGAAAAAATACCTCTCCCTAAATATAGCTGGTTTAGGACCTGTCAAGACAATTTCCATAGAAAGTAATAAAGTGCAATCATGTATTTTACATGTACCACAATTTGGTACACACAACAATTTTGATGAATTCTGCTGAGTGAAAAAAAAAGTCAGTCCCAAAAGGTACATACTGTATGATTTTTGAAAAGCCAAATTTACAGCAATGGAGTAGAGACTGTTAGAGGTTAAGGATGAAGTGAAATGGGAGGGACACGGTGTGACAACAGCAAGCAATGCGAGGGACTCAGGTGACGGTGCAATGCTCTGTCTCTCGCTGTAATGGCATTCATGTTCCGGCTGTGATATTGAACTGGAGTTTTATAAGTTGTTAGCATGGGGGGAACTGGGTAAAAGGGAAATGGGATTTCTTTCTATTATTTCTTAGAACTACATGTGGACCTTTATTTAAAATTAAAAGTCTAATTTAAAAAAAAATTCACCTCCATGAATTTACCATTTATTTAAAAATTTCTTCTTGTCTTTTTACTTGTATATGGCTTAGCTTGGAACTCAAAGTTTCCATGATCCTGCCCCAAACTGCCTGTCCAGCTTTACCGCTCAAGAAAGCTGGGTCTTCGCTGTTGATCATGTAACCTAGGGCTTTCACATTTTCACTGCCCGCTTCCAGGCCAGCACTTTTTTCCTGCTTCATCTGCACACGTTGAGATCCTACTGTGTTAGACTGGCTCAGTGCTGCCTGCTCCGTGAGAGCCACTCTCGGGAGAAGCTCCGGCCCTCCCTCCAAATGGCTGCATACTTTGTTGCAGTCTATCTTATCTTCCTCTGTATAGTCTATCTCTTAATTCCATGCTTTTGTGTATGTTTCTCCTCACCTCTACTATAGATTTAAGCAATGCAAAAGAAAGACCTCTCATTTGAGATGAGTAGCCTCTGTAAGGCACCAGGAAATGTATTTGCATGGAACAAGGACTTAATACTCATTATTTCTTTTCCACAGTATTTTGTATACAGTCAACTTCCAATAATTGTCAAGTAAATAAATATTATGAATTTTAAACATTGTGGCTAAATTATGGCACCATGCTTTGCAAGTGATTTTAACTAATTTATATTATTTGAAGGCTTATAAAAAACTATCACTTGGAATTTTTTCCTTCTTCCTTAAGTTCCAATAAATAAAATACACACAACCAAATGTAATAGTGGGTGTTACATAATTTCTGTTTCTTAGACAAAAGCACAACAATGGATGGCACATATTTCATGAAATATAAAACAAACACTGATAGTGCCATGTGGGACACAAACCGTGGTACTGAACTAGCAGTTAGAATACAGAAGGTATTAGCCAAACTCTGCCAGTGATAATTCAGTGAGCTTTCAACTGTCTCTTAGTTTCTTCATGCCACTGTGGAATGAAGCCATGTCACTAGAAGAGCACTAGGTTCTTTTCTAGCTCTGACATTTTGTGATTACATGAAGTGGAATGACTGAACATTGAACACAAAATGCTAAGCCATGGGCTTTTAAGTTCACTAATCTTTCCCGGTGAATTCCTGTGGGCTGAGTCTCCAAATCAATCACTGGGTGACCGATGTCATTGTGGGCTCTGGTGCTGCATTTGAGACCAGGCTTTTCTGTTTGTTGTTCATTCAGTTCTACTGTCCCTGACTATCAGCTTAAAGATTAATCATGATGACTGGCAACTCAGGAGCGAAGGGCAGTTGAGTTCATTTAATTAGAGCTAACTCTACTTTGGTATTAAATGTGTTTACATTTCTAACCTCAACTCTAAGCCAAGTTTTTGCTCACATTCTTCCCCACCCTGTTCTTTCTTTGATGGTGAATTTTAATCTTTACCTGAACGGAATTATTATTATTTTTTAATGATGGAAGGGATAGGCAAATTACTACTGAGGCCCTAACTGAGATTAACCTCACAGCTAGGGCACTCACTGCAAGACTGAGAAGAAGAACACAAAAGAAGACACAAAGTCAATGTTAAGAGAAAAGATAGTTTCTTTGGCATCTGTAGAAGCTTTATTATTTTTTGTTGATATTGTTACTATTAATGCCAAGACATTCATCTGTAGATTAGTAACATGTATTGCTATCTTATATCTTGTTATGTATCTATGTTAATAATGTTATATCCTACTAAGCATTTTACAAACATTATTTTACTTAATTGAATAACCCAATTAGATAACTACTTTATTAGTTCCTTTTTATGTATTGAGAAACTGGAACTTAGAAAAATTATATATCTTGTCCCAAATCCCAAGGCCAATGAGTGCAGAGCAGGGATTTGAGACAAGATTGCTGGATTCTGAGGGCACATGTGATTATGTAGGACATTCCACTGCTCCCCAAACATCAATAGCCACCATTCTCCGCTGCATTGTTGCTAAATGAGAAAAGTTTAATGATTGACCTAATAGTGAGAGGTGGAAACAGAATTTAGCACGTCCTTGACTCCAAAGGTTAAGCTCCTTCTATCACAATTGTACTTTGAAAGGGAAGTCATTTAAAATGTTTCTCTGGCTAAGGGATTTGTAATTAAATGAAAATGAAGGTGCCTTCCCAGATCTCGTTAGAATGTAGGCAACCTATTATTAAGCGAGAATATCTACATGAGTAATCTAGGAAGTAAAATGAAAAAGGCAACATTACAATCATGTGAGGAACAGGCACTGACACCCTCAAGGGACCATAGAGCATATCTTCAAAACCATCTAAGGGAGAGAACATATTTTTCAGCTTATAGAAACATTCCAGTTTATTTATCATGGCAGGTGCTAATTAATAATCAAATCTTAAAATGAAGTGTCTATTTTTTAAAACCATTCAACCCCCTTTTCTCTGATTCTTGTTAATTCAGGTCACTCTGAGTTTTGTTAGAGTTTCTCTCCAGACCAAGGCAACACTGACCAGCCTGACAAAACACTGTGCATTTAGGAGCTGTGCTGCCATTACAGAAAACTAGTAACACGAAAGGAGGCCATGGTGATGAAATGCAATGCACTGTCCTACGTTAAGTTTTGGGTCTTGGGCAAAAAGGGCATAAAGGATATTAGTGGGACAATTAGAGGAAAGTACATGTGGATTGTGTATTAGATATTTTGTCAATGCTAAAATTCTTTAATTAGATAATTATACTGTGGTTTTATAAAAATATGATCTTGTTCCTAAAAAAAAAAAGGTACACAAGTATTTTGGGGGCAAAGAAACATGATGTCCAAGAGTTATTTTCAAAAGATTGTCTCAAAAAATGTAGTAACATAAAGAATGGGAGTGATAAAGTTAATGTGGAAAAAGTTAGAAATTACTGAATAAAAGATATAGGGCCTTCTTTGCATTGCTAGAAGAGCTCCTCCCAAATCTTGAAATTATTTTAAAATAAAAAGATTTTAAAAATCGGTTGCTAGATGAAATCAACTTTGTGTTTTCTTATTTAGCATATTTTTTCTAGGCCTGAAGGATCTTTAAACAAGGATTCAACAAAAAGTAAACAAACTGAAATCCTAAAACTCTCTTAAAATCACTTCAAGATACAACAATATCGACCTTCTATGAACATTTCTAAAAAACTTAGAGATGTTCATTTCTTTCAAAAACTAAATGCTTGTGAAACTGATCAGCACATGGCACTAAAATAAATGTGTGGAACACATTGTTATAGTTTTGGCATAGATATTTCACTAGGCAATGAATTTGGCTTTCCCGGGATTTTGGAATATTCTAAATGTTTATGGATGTGACTGTTCTTCCCTGGGATAAACCAACTACCCAGAATTTAAGGGCTAGTTTAGAGATATGACTTAGAGCAATCTTAAGCATTGACCAAGAATTTTGTAGCCTTGTCTTCAGAGAGAGAGAGAGAGAGAGAGAGAGACACCATCTCTAACCATCTACAGTATGTCAAAGTGATGATGGAGTCCCTGGCTGCTGTAGCTCAGTGGATTGAGCACAGGCTGTGAACAAAGGGTTGGTGGTTTGATTCCCAGTCAGGGCACATGCCTGGGTTGTGGGCCAGGTCCCCAGTGGGGGCCACGTGAGAGGCAACCACGCATTGACATTTCTCTCCTTCTCTTTCTCCCTCCCTTCCCCTCTCTCTAAAAATAAATAAATAAAATCTTAAAAAAAAGTGATGATGTAGCTAATCACTTTCATTTGTGCCTTCATTCATGATGATATCTTCAAGAATAACACAGTCCAAATATGTTACAAAAGTAAGCTTTCATGCCTTCCTGGAAGTCACTAAATTTTGACATCCAGAGAATATATCCATCATTTGCTATCCATCATTTCCTTTTCTCCTTAAAATTCTTTCTTTTCTTTTTTTCTAATTTTTATTTTTTATGTTTTATTTTTATTGAATTTATTGGGGTGATATTTGTTAATAACATTATATAGATTTTAGGTGTACAATTCTATAACACATCATCTGTATGTTGTATTGTGTGTTCACCACCCCAAGTCAAGTCTCCTTCCATTACCAGTTATCTACCCTTTGTCCTCTTCTACCTCCTTTTGTCCCCTTTCCCCCTGGTAATCAGTATACTGTTGTACTTGCACACCTTTGTGGTGGAGCAGGGTCTCAGGGAGTCATCAGGGTGAGGTCAGAAGAGTTTATTAAGTCCTGACAGACTAAGATTTGGCCTTGCAAAAGTAGGTCTCTGCACTGGTCAGTCGTTGGAAGGAAAAATGTTCCCTATCCAGAACCACACAACTCAATCTGTTCCAGATTCTTCCTAGATCTTGGTAGGGCAGAGCCACCAGGAGTCAGGAGGATGAGGCTAGCAGATTTCCCATAGGAGGAAGTGCCAGTCAGGTTCATGAGAAAGTGGGGGATATAGCCCCTACCCCAAAGCCACACAATTTAGTCACTGACACTTCCTGAGTCTGCCCAGAAATTTCTGCTCTGACCCAGGCAGCTAACTCCTCAGCAGGGTGCAACCTATGCAGGGTGGGGAGGCAGGCAGTCCAGAAGTAGGGGATATTGTATGCCCCCAGGCTGATGCTGCAAGAAGAGAAGTGCTCCACTCAAGAAAGGTTACACCTGTGGTGTGGGAAAGTGACTAAGCAAAGGGATCCTGGCAGCTATCTCTTTGGTTCTCTCCCCAGAACCACAAGCCCTAGTCTCTTCTTACACAACTCTAGTCTGCTCTGCGTTCCCTCCCCTGGAGCCCAGGGTGAGTGGCTGCGGACAAGATTTTGTGTATTGGTCCTTTAACAGGGTTCCTATGTCTCTAGCAGACTCTTGCGTCCCCCTCGAAGACAAAAATCCCTGCTGATTTTTACAGCTAGATGTTATATGGGCACCTTTTCTGGCTCTGGTGCTCTGTGATCTGGTGGAGCCTGACATGGGACTGAAACCCATGCTGCTCAGGGGGAGTCCTTGCAGCTGAGATATCCCTACAGCATCGTAGCCACTGCCCATGGAGTGTGGCCAGCCCTTTCTGCATCTCCACCCTTCCTACTAGTCTCGATGTGGCTTCTTCTGTAAATCCTTGGTCATAAGATTTCTCTTCAGCTGATCTTTAGTTAGTTATTCAAGTTGCTTTGTCTATATTTTAGTTGTCCTAGGAGGAGGTGAGTGTAACATCTACCTACTCTGCTGCCATCTTGGACCCACAAAATTCTTTCACCATCAAAATAGGGGGATTCAAATTCCATCTCCAGAGAACATAAAAAAATATATATATCCCAAAGTAAATCAGCAAATGAAATCCTAATTGGGAATTTGTGTTTCTTGTAAATATGTAACCTGGTTATTTCATATACATTGAAAAAGATACCACAGTATGAGTGTTGTTGGTGATACAGGTGCACTTCTAAAGGTCCAAGTGAAATTAGATGCTCAGAAAATTACATGCACTGCTCAGGAAAAGGTTTTTTTTTTGGATACCTCATTCCCTTCTGAATTTTGTGAAGAAATAGCTAAAATTCTCTACTTTGAGTTAGTGCTATTTTCAGTTGGCCATGAGAATTTAAGAACAATATTTTCTCCTATTTCTCCTTGGCCATTTCTAAATAAATCTGGAAGCATGTATCCTAAAAACGAGGGGAAAGAAAGGACACTGGACAATTAAGGATCCACAGCTGAGTCCTGACATTGCTTTTTAATGAGCAATTACTTCCAATCCTAAAACTTAATCTGGTATTCCTGAAAATAAAAATGCTTTCTACCATGTGGATATTGAAGACAATGAGATCATGTTTGTTTCTGTATTTTCTGCAGCACATGGCCTAATAAGATACCTTTTAACTTTTCAAGGTTTTATGATTTGTTGCCGGTGTGGCTTTATAAATTGGAGGAAAAAGAATACAAATAATGTCCGCAGGCTCAGAACGAGCCAATATAAAACAGATATTTTCTGTTTAATTCTGTAATGTCTTATTTATACAGTGAAGGTTTAATTTTCAAATATTTAAACTTGCTTCTGGCTTTTGTCTTGTTCTGTGTTCAGGCCTCTATGTTATACATTTTAAAAAATGGTCTGGTTTGATGCCATTACAGTATTAACTTGTCTACCTATTAATTTATTGATGCATGATTTTAAACACATCTTTAAAAAATGTAGACATGGTCTGGTTTTCAGAAAACACAACCCTCCCCTGTATTTGGATATTTTCCCCTCTTGATGTCCAAAGATCTTTCAGGTCTCTGTTGGGCTGTGATTCCTCCAGTTTTCAAAATGGTAATTATGCCCTGAAACTTACAAGACAGTTCAGATTGCAAATCTTATAGGTCCACACAATTTTGAGAAAATTTTATAATTGGAGTTGAAATTATTTCATGTCTAAGGAGCTAATGAACTTCATTCATTCACACATTATTGTACTCTACTGTGTCTGCTATTACAATGTTCCAATAATGCCACTAAAGTTTCTATTAATGTTAAAATGGTAAACTTCGTAATTCATATAATATCTGAAACTGAAAAAAAGTTATCCTAGAGATGACTAGATTTAAGTTTTAAGCGGTTGAGCTAAAAATATTTTAGGAAGTGCACAGCAATACACAAAAAGTATTTGGTTCTTTTGTTTCCTACATAGGAGCACAGGCAGAAGCTCTTTGTATGAGGGCATAAATATGTAAGTAGGGTTCAGTTAACTTTTCACAGAGCACATTGTTTTGGCTGCTCTTCCTTGATCCCCAGATATTTCCTCAGAACACTCAATGTTACCTTGTTGCATAGAACAGCATCTTCCAACACGTGTTTCTTAGTGTTACTTGGTGTTAAGTGGAGGGAGAAGGCAAGTTCACTGATAAATAAATTTGGAAAAAGAAACTATTAGTTTCGTAGGGCTTCTCAGAAGCTAGAATGTGCTAATGTTCAATTTGAAACTCTAAGAGGGAAAAATATTACATATGTATACAGAATTTTTCAAAACTTTTCCAAATGGAATGTATCCTGAGAGACTATGTTGTAGAAATACACCCTCCTTTTTAACTACAATTAATCATCAATTAAGGTTCATATCCAGTCAAATTTCCTTCATGAGTGAGCCCTGCCTCAGTTCCCTCAGTTAAAGGTCATCACTATGCCTTTGGCACATTATTGTACTCTTATGGTTCTTAAAATTCTCATTTCCATATAAGCCCCATTCTTTTTTTTCCCTCTCCTTCCTCTTTTTTCTTTCCTTTCTTTCCTCCCTTCCTCCCTTCCTTCCTTCTTCCCTTCCCTTCACTTTCCTTCTCTTCCTTTCTGACGGCATCTTTGTTCTCCACTAAATTAACGCACCTGGAAATAATGGATTATCCACTATTCACCCGTTTTCTATAACATTTAATATAGTGTTCTATGAGCTTTAATCCCATAACTTTGTAGGAACTCAATAAATGCTTGCTGAAGGACTGAAGCCATGTATCTCAAATGTTTGCTATTGATTTCAAAAATTCCTCTAGAAAATAAAATATGTTTCTTTATCCATTGGAGACTAAGTAGATTAGATTTTTATTTCTAAATGTATCTTTATGCTCAAGGTAACGCTGTTTTTGAGTGATAGGGAGAATAATTCACCATAACAAAGACTTCTATTGTACTTAAAAAATTCAAACTGAACAAGACTCATGCAAGGTTGTTTTTATTAAGCTTTATGATTAGATTACAGCTAAGTGTTTCAGGGATTACTTCATTTGACAAGAAGACAAGACATTCTAGGAAACATTTCAACAAACTCTAAAGACTTAACAGCTACTGGGAACAGAGCACATCTACTCTGCAGTTAACAGGGATGTTAATGGAAAGCAGCTAAGTGACAACTGGTCCTCTTCTATACAATGATTATGCTGGACAAGTAGCTACAAAGAAAAGTGCATGGCTATTGTGGAGCTAGAGATATCTTGTATCTAAATCCATCCTTTTTATTACAGATAGGACTTGGAGGTCACGTATCAGAAGGTAAATGATTCAGTATAAGCTACACGTCAAGTATTCTATGTGTAGTATTAGTGCTAAAGTGATTAGCTTATGTTTTTAAAAATCAAGAAAACAACAATTTTGTATTTAAACCCCACCATAATATATTAGCGACTGCATGAGATGCTTAACCATTGAGTAGTCTTCTCTCTCTCCTTGCAGTTTCTTTATGAGTTCTTCTGAGAAATTTTCATCGTGACTGTCTTAACCTCTGTATACTCATGGAAACCATATTCTCCCCTAGAGAGAATGGGGAAACCAAAAAAACCACAGGATTTAGCACAGCGGTACAAAATGTACTATAGTCCATGATCTGGTGCATGTTTGTTCTTGCTTATCTGGCTAGGAGCAAAGGAAGATATTTTCTATGTACAGAAGCTTTTCAAATAGCAGCTAGCCAACCATAAGATATCTGGTCTTACATAAATTTCCTTGTGGGGAAAATTTCAAACAATTTTTTTTTTTTTTGCATTTTAAATGATCATGTACACTCAGTTGATTTTCACAGAAATCTTCCATTTTTGACATTGTTCTATTTGACTACAAAAGAGCTTATCACACACACAAAAATTCTAGTTTAGGTTAAAGTAAATAAGACAGACAGTACAAGAGGAGAAGTATTAATATACAGGGTGGGGCAAACGTAGATTTACAGATGTTCATATGGAAATAATACAGTAATTAATAAATAATAATAATAAGAAACTCTGTGTTTCATGTACCCACACCTGCACACCTACTTTTGCCTCACCCTGTCTAATCATTTGAGTAGCACAGAAAAGCATAAATTCCAGGGTGACTTTGCTTAGTTATCTACCACACGCGATTGGCCGAGAAGTGACAACGGGGAGGAACAGGACCACGCTTCCGCTTTTGTTCCAACAGGCTCTCACAGAGAGGTCTTGAAACAAATTATTTCCTAGCTGTAGTTTTAACAACATCTTTGACTCTTGATTCTTGTCAAAATAAAAACAAATATGACCTATTGTTAGAAGTTTTTCTTCCTTTTTTTTTTGTTTGTTTTGTTTTTAAGAAGGGGAGAGGTTAACATTGGCCTAAATTCAGGCCTTTTGGACTTTTTGTGGTTGCTGCGTTTTCCTATTCGTAGCCCTGCCATTTCTTTGCTTACATAACTCTTTTTTTAAAAAAATTACTTTATGTTTCTTCAATTACAGTTGTCTGCATCCTCTCCCCTCACCTTCCCCCACCCCCTCATCTCCCTCCGTGCCCCCCAAACCCCACCTCCCTCCCCTGCTTCCACCCTTCCCCTTGGTTCTTATCTAACTCTTGAATCAAACCCAAATGATCAGAAATTAACCTGAGTCTATCGGTTGGAACTCAGGTATTATATCTTGTTATCAGGTTTATGAAGACCTCCTACCAGTTTTGAAAACTGACTATGATTTACCCTTTGTTAAAGAGATAATTAAAAAGATCAGGCTACGTTATTCTCTGTATTGTTTTGATGAGAGGATTAAATTACCTGTAACTAAGAGAACTCTTAAAATCATAACACTAATGCACATATAAGCTTACAGAGGAAAAAGATCTTGATCCTTTCTGCCCCTCCCTTCTGGTGATGTGGGCAGGTATGTAGAAGACATCTTTTTCTTCTGGGTAACCTAATCCTCTTACACTGATTCTTTTCTTGGGCCATTAAGCTCTTGAAAATGCCTCCTAGAAGCTTCAATGAGCATGTTCTTCAAAGTAATTAAAGGGTTTAGCCTCAGTTGTCTGAAACCCATTAAAGGATAACATTTTAGTATTTTTATCTCACAAAGTTAGAGAAATTAATCCATGACTATTGCCAATAAGCATTCCACTGTATTCTGGGTTACAGCACACTGGAAACTCTTGGGACAGTACTGTGTTATCGTCATAGGCAGGTTGAAGTAAGTCCCGCTCCTTACCATACCTACGCGTATATTATATGCGTGATATAACACAGCAACAGCTCTTTACACTTCTATCGCCTAACTTGTCTGGGGGTGACTACTTCTGTGCTTCTAAAATCGTCACTCCACCAATGACTTGGGAACTGACTGAAATGCTTATTCTGCATCCGGAGGTGTGGAGAGAGGCCTCAGTCTGCATCTCCGTGCTTCTCACCCAGGCTCTATGCTGTCAGAACAATTTGCATCTGTTTTTCACTCTGGACCCAGAAATTAGCCTGATATTAATTAAGGAGGCACAGAGGAAATGTTGGCTGAACTGACAACATTTTCCTGCTCCCCTTTTCCAAAAAGCACAGGAAGAAAGAAATATGTTCTGGAGTGCCGAGAGCCCGTAAAGTTTGAAACGGCACACCGGTGAAGTGTCATTTCTGTTAACCTAAGTAAAAATTAGTGCAATTACACAAAGGGAGGGATTTCTGCCATTTAACTGATTCCAGTCCCAGCATCATGGCCTGAGATGCAAATGCAGGATCGGATAGTTAGCACCACCACACAGTGCGTCTACATACACTATTTTGGGGTCTTTGAGGACTCTATTCCCAACTGATGAATTCTACCTTTCTGCCATTGAGGATAAATTATAATGGAACTCTTGGGAGTTGTTTGAGGTTATCACTTCAATAATTCTCTTTGAACATCTTATAGAAAATGACTTGTTTATTAAGTTTTTCAACTTTGATTTCAGGTGGACATAAACAGTAGCACCCTCAGCTAGTATTTTTGAAATTAAAAAATTACCATATCAATTTTTTCTTTGTATTTTAAAGAAGAAAATTATCTGTGTACACATGACAGATTTTTAGGTAATTACTCAGGGTTGATTCCTGTTTTTCATCTCTCTCCTTTTTGACTTCCTTAATGCCTCAACGTTAAAGTTTGGCCAAATGGTATTAAACAAAATTGACATATTTGTTCCACCCTTTTTGATTATCTTATTTTCAGCTTTCTTAGGGAAATGTGTTAGAGACCTGGGCCAGCATGAACTTACTGTCCTTCAGAATAATCTAACCTTTGTTTTAACTTTTTGTACAAAGTAATTAGTTTTGCCAAGGGACTCTCTAATAATGTATATTATAAGGAAAAAGGACTAGGAAAGGAAGAAACCATTGCTGAGTCCCTACTTTGTTACAGTTACAATACTACAGAATAAAAATGCAGCATGTCATTTTATTCTCATACCCATCTTAAGAGAAATGTTAACATCTCCACTTTAAACAGGAGGAAATAAAGGCTCAAAAGTTGTACAAACTTGAACCAGGCTGCATAGTTAGCAAATGGTGCAGTCAGAATTCAAATACAAATTGGTTCATCTTTAATTATGTTTTCTTTACTATGCCATGCACTTTTTATGGGTTGATCTTTTGCCCCTCTCTACCTCCTCAACCACATTTTAAAGATATCCATAGCTTTTCCCTGCTCCACTAACAACATGTAACCCAATTATCTTGAATTCAAAACTTCTTAATCTGTATCCTATTTAACCCTGGACTTATACTTCCCACCCACATAAATCCCCACCAGCCAACCAAATTCACTGGCCCTTCACCATGCCACAGGTAACATTCTGTTCAGAACTGCCTCTTTTCCACTTACAAAATTCCTGCACTTGTTTCATGCCCTACATCAAGTCCTATCTTTTATGTAAGGTCTTTTCTTATTCTGTCAACTGCCATTAAGTTTTTAATCACTGAATTTACACCAGCGTTACAACCATGGAATCATAAACATGGCGAGGAACTCATGGACCTTCTACTTTCTTCTTCCACTTATCCCCACCACAAATGCTGTCCTTGATGGACAGATAAAATTGTGAATTAGATGCCATAAATGCTATACTCCATTGGGGCCCCAATTTTCTGTTCTTTAATACTGTGCTTGCACTTTAACGGCTTCTCTGCCTCTGTGAGGTACAGGCTCCCAGTCTAATACAGTTTATTTCATAGTGTGTGTAGGTTATTCTGCACTATCTATGTTTTCAAACATTCCTCCTGCCTCCACAGTTATATGAATGATGGCACACGGTATCATGTTCTGGGGCTCCATGGCTTCTATAAATATAAGCACTTGATGAATATATGTTGAGAAAGAGGATGCATCATTTTATTATTTCCTTTTTTTACTTGCTCTCCAAAAATAATTATTCCATTGGAATTTTGCTGATTTATTTAAAGGACAAAGTACATGCATTCCTGGCCTTTAGCAACTGAGACTCACTTTTACTTGCTGTTTATAAAATGGGCCACTTTACTATGTTGGCTTCCACGGGGTTTGTACATATGTACTTTTTGTCTTTATGACTTTTAAAATTCATTGCTAAAACAGAAAAAGGACTCATGGGTGTGGACGACAAGGCAGTGGTTGGGGGGGGAAAGGGGTGTAGGGGGACTAAATGGTAATGGGATACAATTTAATAAAGATTATATATTTTAAAAAGTCATTGCTAAATATAAGAAAATTTTAAGAAATGAAGTGCTTAAACTTGCTTAAACAAAATTAAGCAAACATAATGCCACTACTTTCTCTGTGTACATATGTATGTGCACATTTTAGAAGTCTATATGCCCTGGTTTAAAAGCAACTAGAGGCTCATAAATGCATTTTTATATATATTCTTAATTTAATCATGACCATAAAATATGTTTTCTTTAGTCAAATTTCCTTTTCAGTTTAGATTTTAGTACCAAGAATAACTCATTCAGGTAATTTAAAATTTGGAGGTCTATGTCAATAATAGTTTAACAAATGAAACCCATTCTTCTTACACTGAAAATTTTTTTTAGATAAAGATACCTAATCTACTTACTTAAGAGACATCATATTTAAATCATCACAGTGTCCTGTGATGATTTGCACACTTCTTAGAACCATTAATTTGTAGTTTCTAGCTTCTCTCTGGGAATCTTTCCAATGACCAATGTAAAGTGCTCAGTATGGTCCCTTATGAATAGTAGGAGTTTATTAAGTTATATCTCCCTTCTGCCAATACAGTTTTGTACTTAGGGGGTAAACCCAGCATTTAAAGAAGTTATTTGGCAGTATGAGCCTTTAGGAAAGAACAGAGGCAAGTTTTAGTTCAAGTAGCAACTATGGAATAATTCCCTGGGAATGACAACCATTTTTATCGAGGTAAGTATCTTAATAAAATTTTCTTACAGTTCTCGTCCATTTCCAGACATCTTGAATCCACCAAAGGGACACTGAGCAGATACCACACTATAGCAATTCACCCTGGAAAGAAAAAAAAATATTATAGATTATATTTAACCTATGAAATAACTCCTAAATCTGGAATTTCAGAAAATTTAGAGAACATTTTAAGAACTCCATTAATTTCAATAAAACATACTCACTGTGGCAAAAAGTAGCACTATACATTAGATTGCAGAAGTACATGTATATATATATATATATACTGCCTATAAACAAATGCAAAGGTACCACTCTGTGTGCGTAGCCATTGATAGGACATTATGTCCCTCAGAAGTTGTAGTTTGAATTACAAAAGATAGAATAGCTATAGGAAAAGAGATGTGGATTGCTAGAGAATTACAGTAAGTTTTGTAATTCTCTTGAACGTTGTGTACTTAACAGGCTAGAATCAATTTTCTTTCACAATGATAATATGTATCATATTATTCAGTTCACTTTTTAAAATTAATTGATTCAATAACTGCTTCAACTGAGGCCTTGGCAGGAGTTGAATTTCATTATTAATTTGTTTACTCCTTGCTACATTTCTGAACAAATATAATTACAAAAACATGAGTGATTAGAACTAAAGAAAGAATTACAGTAAAAGATCGAGACAAGGGAGAAAGTTAGAATGCAAGATGCGAACAATTTGTTTAGACTCAAGTTCCCTGGCGGCCAAAGTGAACAGCAAAATTGAATTATCTCCATGATTCTCATTATACATAAGAAGAAAACAATATGATTTAAAGAAGGAATATCATTCTTTTAAAATACTTTTCCTCCCTTTATGCCATTATAATAGGTGAACAACAGTGTTACTTCTAGATAAATTGTATTATGCTTGGAAAAATTTGGTTATTAATTTGATCCGGAGATAATATACAGACATTTTTCTCAATTACAAGCATTTTATTATCCACTTCCCAGAGTTCCATAGTTTCATTGGACCACAGAGTTCTTTCCATCCAATCTCTCTTCCTGGAGGATGGTTCCTTAAATAAACTTACACTCTCGCAAGACAACTTGCCTCCATTTTATTTCGTTGCTCTTTCAACTGCAAAATCAAATCGTCATTTTGAAATTATGGGTAAAATACCCAAAACTCTGGAATTCAATAGTTGTCTGGAAAACATCAAGCAGTAACTATGTTTGGGACAATGCCAGAGCATTCTTATATTTTAAGACATACAGTAAACATTCTTATGATTTAAGATACACAGTAATGAAAATAAGGTCACCTCTGTTTGAATAGTAGAGAAGTTTCTGAGTGGGGATCCCCATGCCTGGGGATCCCATGTGGAATGATGGCCCAGCAAGCTTCCTAACCCAACAGGCAAATACCATTCTGCTATTACAAAGTTAAAAAAGGTGAAATGTGTCTTTTTTAAAAAGCACGGAAAATTCAGAGCTCCAGTGGTGCAATCGGTTAGCATGCAGTACTTATAAAAAGCACAGAAAATGAGTTTGCCCTTTTGACTCTATACCGGAAAGGAGAGTGCGTTAGTGTAAGTAAACAGGGAACTGAGAAATCCTCAGTTCGAGAAAACTGAAATGATCATCCTTGCCAACTGATTCTCTGTTTAAGGTCCTTTCCTGTTATAAAGGGAGGTGCTATGCCCACAAACCCTGGCTCTGCCCCTTAGAACCTGGATGGTCTAGGGAAAGTTATCCAGCTTCTCTAAGCATATGTTTTCTTCTCTGTAAAAGGGGCGTGATGATATTTAAGAGGGTTGATACAAGGTGTAACATGTATATAGAATCCTGCTTCATACAGTGCTTGATACATAGTAAGTCTTTAGTAAGTGGAAATAATATACACACATGCAATAGCAATGAATTTTATTAATAATTGGATCATAGGATAATTCTACATTAATCAATAGCCATACTGATTATTCAAGAAAAATTCGATTTTATTAAGAGTCACTGAAAGAAAATACCCCATTATATGAAAAATCAGGCTTTTGAGCAGTGGTCCTCAGTCCTAGTTTCATATGAGAATCACATGAAAGCTTTGAAAAATACTCTTTAAATAG
>PVJI01027702.1:0-17334 GCA_004026765.1 Micronycteris hirsuta
GCCCCCTTTAGTTCATGTCCATGGGTCATAATATAAGTTCTTTGGCTTCTACATTTCCTATACTATTCTTAACCTCCTCCTGTCTATTTTCTACCTACCATTTATGCTACTTATTCTTTGTACCTTTTCCCCCTCTCTCCCTCCCACTGCCCCACTGATAACCCTCCATGTGATCTTCATTTCTGTGATTCTGTTCCTGTTCTAGTTGTTTGCTTAGTTTGCTTTTGTTTTAGGTGTGGTTGTTAATAATTGTGAGTTTGTTGTCATTTTACTGTTCATAGTTTTTATCTTCTTTTTCTTAGATAAGTCCCTTTAACATTTCATATAATAAGGGCTTCGTGATAATGAACTCCTTTAACTTCACCTTATCTAATAAGCACTTTATCTGCCCTTCCATTCTAAATGAGAGCTTTGCTGGATGGAGTAATCTTGGATGGAGGTCCTTGCCTTTCATGACCTGGAATACTTCTTTCCAGCCCCTTCTTACCTGCAAGGTTTCTTTTGAGAAATCAGCTGACAGTCTTATGGGAGCTCCTTTGTAGATAACTGTCTCCGATATCTAGCTGCTTCTAAGATTCTCTCCTTATCTTTCATCTTGGGTAATGTCATTATGATGTGCCTTGGTGTGTTCCTCCTTGGGTCCAACTTCTTTGGGACTCTCTGAGCTTCCTGGACTTCCTGGAAGTCTATTTCCTTTGCTGGATTGGGGAAGTTCTCCTCCATTATTTGTTCACATAAGTTTTCAATTTCTTACTCGTCCTTTTCTCCTTCTGGTACCCCTATGATTCGGATGTTGGAACATTTAAAGATGTCCTGGAGGTTCCTAAGCCTCTCCTCATTTTTTTTGAATTCTTGTTTCTTCATTCTTTTTTGGTTGAATGTTTCTTTCTTCCTTTTGGTCCACACCATTGATTTGAGTCCTAGTTTCCTTCCCATCACTGTTGGTTCCCTGTACATTTTCCTTTATTTCACTTAGCATAGCTTTCATTTTTTTCAACTAATTTCTGACTATATTCAATCAATTCTGCAAGCACCCTGATTACCAGTGTTTTGAACTGTGCATCTGATAGATTGGTTATCTCTTTGTCACTTAGTTGTATTTTTTCTGGAGCTTTGATCTGTTCTTTCATTTGGGCCATTTTGTTTTGTCTTGGTGCACATGTTACATATAAGGGGCGGAATCTTAGGTGTTCACCAGGGCAGGGTAACCCACATCACTGCACTGTGATGCTGTCTGTGGGGAAGGGGTCTGAGAGGGAACAATGGCGTCTACTCTGCTCTCTGCTGGTTTTTAGTCACTTCCCCTGCTATCCACAATCAAATTGGGCCATTCTGGTGCTGATTCCCAGGCGGATGGGCTTGCGTACATTCTAGGACCCTGTGGGTCTCTCCAACAAACTCTCCTGTGAGGCTGGGAGTTTCTCTCGCTGCTGCCTCAACCCCCACCCATGTTTTCAATCAGATGTTTGAGGCTTTATTTCCCCACGCTGGAGCCCAGGGCTGTGTGGTCTGTCTCACTCCCGAGTTGTTCCTCTCAGTTTATCTGCACATGAATGTGGGACTGCCCACTCCACCAGCCGCCACCTCTCTGGGTCCACCAGCCGCTGCCTTGCCCACCCCAGTCTTCCAGCTACCGCTTTGCCACGAGTCCTCTCTGCCTGGCTGCCCGTCTCCACCCCTCCTACCGGTCTGGATGAACGTGTCTTCTTTAACTCCTTGGTTGTCCGACTTCCATATAGTTTGATTTTCTGTCAGTTCTGGTTGTTTTTTGTTTTTAAATTGTTGTTGTCCTTCTTTTGGTTGTGTGAGGAGGCACGGTGTGTCTAGTCATGCCTCCATCTTGGCTGGGAGTCTAGATTAAAATTCTATTCTCTCCAAAGTGGGTATGATCTGTTAAGAATTTACAAAGTCAATGTTATGTAAGAGAATCCCCTGCTTGGGACAGCCTAGAGAACCAAAGATGAATATGAAAGCATGCCATTGTTTCTCAGCCCTGAGTATCCATCAAAGATAGAACCTTCATTGGGTTTTAGATGTTTGAATCTCCAATTCCTGAAATTCATTGCATCGGTTTGCATTAACTTCACAACCTCTATCCAGCCATTTCCTTCTCATTTAGTAGGACTGACACCGTCTTTGTCCAATCAGGTAATTTTGATTGAGTCGAAACGAGACATGAAAGTTATGGAATGAGGGAAGGAAGATGACGACCATCCATTAGGTGACTGGTTGCCACATTGGTCTGCACACTATGATCGCCTGAGGAACTGTACAAATACCATCCTCAGTCTACATTCACTTTCCAGCCGGAGAATCTGACTTGCTTAGAATAGGTTGAGATCCAAGGACTGGGATGTTTAAAATTTCTCAGGAGATTCTAATGTGCAGCCAAGTACAAGAACTATGGCTCAAAATTGAGGAGTTAGGTTCCTAAATTGCTGGATCTGTGATACAGTGAACAATAATTAGTAATTTATTCAATTTACTAGCTTTACACTTTAAGATTTATACAGAATTAAAGGAATATTTTGTAATGTAGCATACATCTATAAGTACAGGAATAAAATTATATATAGAAGTAGCTAGAAGTATGAATTTATGTGACTTTATCGCAGTAAATCCCAGGAACTTTGGTGAAATAGTGCTTAGCAGGGAGTACTGATTATTAGCGTTAAGTAATTCAGAGGGCTTTTAAAAAAAAGATTTAATTAATTTATTTTTTGAGAGAGGGGAAGGGAGGGAGAGAAACATGAATGTGTGGTTGCCTCTTATGCGCCCCACACTGGGGACTGGGCCCGCAACCCAGGCATGTGCCCTAACTGGGAATCAAACCAGTGACTCTTGGGTTTGCAGGCCGGCGCTCAATCCACTGAGCCATACCAGCCAGGGTTCAGAGGGCTTTTTTGACTCAAAAACATGGAAGAATGCTTTGTTAAGTCATTCAAGTATTTCTAATGTCTAAAAGGAACTCCTTAATTGTCCCCTCAATTTATACTCTGCAACAGTATTAGTATCATACGAATTTGGTTTGTTTATTTTAATAGTAATTATTTCACCAGAAATGTAACAGAAGTATGCTATAGATGTTTATAATTCAACAAGATTTTTTTACATAGTGAATCAAAGGTTTAGGGGAAAAAATTAAGAACTCTGATGATAAAAGAACAGATTACTGTCTTACCCGTATACTTTAAAGGTCAACTCAGGCAATACAACTGCCCTGAAGACTAGAAACTCTTCTGTAGTCTAGCAGGTAAAATGCAAAGATTTGCAGTGATGGAAACCACAGTGATAACATTTCATTTCTTCCATCTTTGTCTATAGCATTCTGTCTCTGTTATGGATGGCCACCTCTCTGCTTGCAAACATAAAAACCAAAATCTGTGCAAAAAATTACTAAGCCATTTTCCCAGAGCTGGTTTGTGTATGAGTATATATGATTAAAGACAAATTATGGGTTAATATATTTTGGAAATGAACTAATTCTCATTTCCCTGGAAGATATTTCACTTTGCACATTCAATGTTTTTTCTAAAGAGGAAGTAAGAGAATAAATGTAGCTTAAGAAAAATATTTAAAGCCATTTGGTTTCAAACCAGTAAGAGAAAACTGTCCAATATTCAGAGAACTGGGAGGAGACCTGCCAGTTTTAACAATTATGAAGTATAACATCTCATCCTGTCCCTTCACAGAGTCTAGAACGGAGACCAGGAATTCTCAAAATGTAGCAGCAGCCTCCTGGGGAGCTGGTTGGAAAGGCAAATTCTTGGGCCCCACCCCAGACATGCTGAATCAAAAACTCTAGAGGTGGGGCCCAGAAACCTGTAATTTAGTAAGTCCTCCAGGCAATTCTCTTGGGTGCTAAAGTTTGAGATCCACTTACTGGAATGTTGTGACATCCTTCCCATCATTCAGTGTGTGTGGGGGGGGGTAACAATTTTTAATGAGAGGAGAAGCTAAGGGGGGGATAGATAGTGATGCTTGTGCTGCTCTTCTCATCTTCCCTTTCTCACGGACACCTTTTTATGCAGTTACTCAGTCTTTATCATTGGGCCCTATTTGTGGGCTTCTCTCTACTTCCTTCAGTCTCTATTGGGGAACAAGAAGCATAATGGAAAAGAGTGTTGGCGAAGACATAGTGGGAAACAGGCAGGGCTGAACAACTGGGGAGGTGGGAGGACGTGACCAAACGTCACAGCAGAAGGAAGGTTTGGGAATGGATATGCACCTCAGCCAGCCATGCTTTTTACCCCATTTTCATTGGCAATTCTGAATTGCTTTTTCTAATAAAAACAGATACAACTCAGATGTTAAGAATGATCCAGGAAAGAAAACAGTCTTAGTGAAGTTGCCCTAGTGTATTCTCAATTATTTATAAATGCAGTTTTAAAAAAATTTAAGTGGTGTTGAAAGGGGGAGAGGGCAGTCAGCCAGCAGAGGACCCAAACTCATCTGTTTATGATGAAAAAATAATGCTCTCCCCCCAACTGGTTGGAGTCAGTGTACTTCTTTAAGATTTGGCCTGACACAAAATATATCAAGCTGAAAGCAAACATATTAAACTTTATTCTCAGGACTTTTTAGTGTGACTTTTGTCATTTGAGTTTCAAATGTCTGTGACCTTGGTCAACCACTGCGAAAGGACACTCCAGGGAGGCAGAATGTTAACCTATAACATCAGAGACAGTTCAATAACTAAATGGTGATAGTAAATCCTATAGTGGCTTCCACTAACCATTGTCTTTCACCAATATGTTACTTTTATTTGAATGAACTATCACTTCTATAGCTAATAAATACATTTTCAAATCAAATGCACTTACTGTAATTAAAAGCAGACTTCAGCACTGAGTAATTTTGGCTGCAAGTGAGGTTTTCACTAGAACACGCTCTTTCCATCGCCAAACAATTATGTCAAAACAGTGACTTCATAGATACATATTCCCTCAGCAAACATGAACTTTTTTACAGCTTCAACTTTCTCCTCTGTCCTGATAATATTCAAATTTCAATCTCAGATCTCAACTCTGACTTAAACCTTGGTTTCTCATTCCCACTTTTATACCGACTTTCAGCTTTGATGCTCCCCTGTTATTTTATTTTTTAATCATTTTTTACTGTTGTTCAAGTACAGTTGTCTCCATTTTCCCACCTCCACTTTCCCCCGTCCCACCTACCCCCACCTCCCACCCTCAATCCTACCCCCTTTGGCTTTGTCCATGGGTCCTTTATATATGTTCCTTGATGCCCCTCTCCCTTCTTCCCCCCGTTATCTCTCTCTCCCCTCCTCTCTGGCTACTGTCAATTTGTTCTTTATCTCAGTATCTCTGGTTGTATTTTGCTTGCTTGTTTGTTTTGTTGATTAGGTTCCACTTATTACCCCTGTTATTTTTAAACTCAACTTTCTTAAACTATATCATCTGCCCCTTTGCTTTTTCTTCCCACTCTCTAATCTTTACAAAAGATATTGCCATTCTCCGATGTTAGAACTACAACATAATCTTAAACTCTGACCTCTTTTTCACACCTTTTACCTTAATCACTCTTCAAAGTTGTTTGGCTGTTCATTAAAAGATCCCTTGGCTTCAGCCTTCCTTTTCTTCACTAGGTTACCAGTCTAACCATCTTCTTCCATGAATTACTGGTTTTCATTCCTTTAACTTTTGCCCAGCCAATTGGATCTATGAGAGGCCACCCAAGTAATCTTCCCAGCAAGCTTGTATAACCATAACATCAGATTCTCAAAAGTCCAAAAGCTATCCATTCTTAAAGGATCAAAACTCCCAAGTTGGCATGCAAAGTCCTCAAAACTACAGTAGATCTAGGATTTCCTCAGTAAAAGCTAGCTATAATCACCACTGCCCCAAAATATTAACGTTCGACTTCAGTTACACTGGATTCCTTATAGGCCAATAACTGCCATATCAGTTGCTCCTTCTGAGTCCTTGGTTGTGTCTTTCCACCAACCTAGAATTTTTAAAATTCTCCTACAGCATCTCAAAATCTAGCAGAAGTCTAGTTGTGCAAATAAAGGCACCAATAAATGCTTGCTCAATAAAAGAGTACATGAAGGGTGTAAAGATTTCCTGTCTCTAATAGAAATCACATAAAGCTAAACTTAATTCTATTTCAATATTGGAAAGGATTAAATCTCACCTTTCTGAAGACATCAATACATATTTGAGACATCAAACCAGAGTTCACTATACTATAAAAACACTTTGATTAAATTAGTTTCAGGAATTGTTCTCAGGCCAAGGAACTATGTACTACTCAATGGATTGGGCAACAAACTTAGACCATAGGTGCTGACAGGTGTAAGATGATTTATTGAATTGTAAGACAAGGAATTGTGATGCATTACTAAGAAAATACACACTCTCTTCCAATGCAACATTATTTTACTTAACAAAAGCAATTAAGAAGGAAACTGTACTATTAAAATAACAGCAAATGCTCCCCATATATCTCTAATTCCATATATTAAAAATAATCCAGGAATGAAATCATTAGATCGTATTGCTGGCTCTAGATCAGACAGATGACTTAATAATGATCCATCTCCCTAAAACAAAGCTCCTCTCTGTCTGGTAATCATCAGAGAATTTACACTACCTGTGACCTATGA
Organism: Micronycteris hirsuta; assembly: GCA_004026765.1. Lineage (NCBI taxonomy): Eukaryota > Metazoa > Chordata > Mammalia > Chiroptera > Phyllostomidae > Micronycteris > Micronycteris hirsuta. The sequence goes on from PVJI01027702.1 coordinate 6,629, forward strand.
TGCTGCTTCAACCACATGTTAGCTCTGTGATTTCTATTCTTTTTATCCGATTTTTCTTTGCAATGTTATTCCATTTCACCTAATGATAACTAAAGAAACTGAGCCATATATTTAACTTTCTCTTCATGATTAAACTTGAATGCAATGGTTTCCTGAATTTTATCATTTAATCAGTTTCTTGAAAATTAACACCATTCGCAGCTATAGTTCTCCCAATAATGAATCTAAAATTTTAAATAAAAAGAAATATACCTAAAGAGAATTTCATGTTGATTTAATAAAAAATAGCATCTTTGGTGCTCAGGGTACAAAGGTAACCCGACATACACCGAGAGCTGTTAGTATAATTATTCCACAATATATATGCAGACCAGCTTGGAGGTGTACCAATCAGAAAGACAGATTTTATTTTGTGAAGATGGATTGATATTGCTGGGGAACTTGATACTCCTGCTATAGGGTCTCTAGCTTCCAAAGAGTACTTTAGCCCTAGACAAAATTGTAGGTGTGGAAAAGAGAGCCCCTTACAAGCCCACTTGAGGATGGAATGCCAAAGAGCTTGATTCTGGCTAAAGCCAGCCCCTGAAGTAGGAGAGAGGCTGAAATATAGTGGGTAGGTAGGTTCCTGGCTCCTTGTGGAATCCAGATCTGTTTGATAAATCCTTTTATTTTATTTATTTATTTTTAGAAAAAGGAGAAGGGAGGGAGAAAGACAGGGTGAGAAATATTGATGTGAGAAACATTCATTGGTTGCCTCTTGTATGCACCCCGGGGACTGAACCCGCAACCCAAGCATGTGCCTTGACTGGGAATCAGCACCGTGACCTTTCTTCACTTTGTGGGACAGGCCCAACCAAGTGTTCCATACTGGTCAGGGATTTTTGCACGAATCTTAATGACTATTTAGTTCTTGAGACTTTACAGAGGAAATCAGGTCAACAGTTGTTGGACACAACAATACCAGAAGTGGCTCTACCACACTTCTGTCATATAGATGACAGATAGGGTGACTGGGCCTCTGTTCACCATCATCATGCAAGTGCTTTAGCAGGTGGGATTGGAAGCTCAGGTAGGGGCAGACTCCTGCATGTTGCCTAAAGACACTTAGAGAGTAGACCCCATTAGAGGGCCTCTTCAAGGCTCCAAGATCTGGGAAATTCCTAAATTCTTCATAGCGCCAAGTACTTATGAAATCAGTTCAAAGAGTTCTGTCTGTGACCTTAGTCTGTTTTCGGGGATGTTTGTTAGTATTCCACACAAACAATTCTAACTGTTGTCTGCAGAATGCTCTGCAGTTCACAGAAAGAGGTTCAGAGCTAAACTAGCTCAACTATACAGGCTGATGCATTGCTTTAAAATATGAGAATCAGTTTGTCCTTGATCATGTGAGACCCATTATCCCATCCTTGGCATCACAAATCATGAAGGTCTATTATTTCACTTTAGATGGCTCTATCCAAGTTGAATACATGGTGTGGGCAATGAGGATCTCACCTAAAAAATCAATTTGGTGAACATTAAATCAGCCAGTGCGAATGTTCTCTAGCAACATATACTGAGATTCTCCCTGACTCTTCTTACAGTCAGAGGACTTCAGGTAGAAAAGACTCATGACCCCCTCACAGGGAAACCATAACTAGAACAGCATTCCTGTCTCTCTTTTCCTCGATTAGATTCCAAGTACCCTAATATGATGCTTGCCACATAGTAGATTCTCAACAAATATCTGCTAAAGAAATGGACCAGCCCTGGCTGGTGTGGCTCAATGGACTGAGTGCTGGACTTGTGAACCAAAGAGTCACTGGTTTGATTCCCAGTCAGGGCACATGCCTGGGTTGCAGGCCAGGTCCCCAGTAGGGGGTGCACGAGAGGCAACTACACGTTGATGTTTCTCTCCCTCTCTTTCTCCCTCCCTCCCCTCTGTCTAAAATAAATAAATAACATCTTTTAAAAAAAGAAATGGATGGATGGGTGAATGAGTGAGTGGGTGGCTGGATGAATAGAAAGGGAGATGAACTGGGGCTTCTACAGAGTTAAGGAAAACAATTTGGTACCAAATCCTGATAATGAATTTAGGGCATGCAGAATGTTCTCAGATTACAGAACTATGCTGGCACTGCCTAGGAGTTGGAGGTTTTTCCAGTTATTTTAAATGGGTGCTTCTGATTGTACCGAGAGCTTTCTGGAAGGATCTAATTACTGGGCATTCTGACATTGTATGAAAAATACCAAAGGCAATAGGCGTATTTGTCTCCTTGTCTGCTCTAAAACCTAAATCTCTCCTGTACATGTGCTGCAAACTAGGGTCTCACTGCCAGGACTACCTCTTAAATTCTTCGCCTAGATAGCTGGTGTTGTACACCAGCAGATGAAATTAGTAAATACTTGTTTTTGGACTACAGACAGAAAGAACACACTGAGTTCAGGTCTGGTAAGAGGTTTTCCCTCCAGTGATTCACAGCTGGTTATTTTAACTTCTCAGTATCCGAAATCACTAACTGTACAACTTGAATCTGAAGAAAATATTCTTTGGTGCACTCTGAAGCAGGCTATGTGCTGCCATCCCTTTTGTTAACTAATCACATATATCAAGATGAAAAAACAGGAAGTTGTTCACTGACAAGCAATTTCTTCCGTTTAGTCCTAAAGTATACTGAGGGTTTAAAATGAGGACACTAAAGTATTTTTTTAGTTTGCCCTTTGTACTATAACAAAGTACCTCCTAAACACGTAAGACTAAAATTGTAGTTTAGTGTCTGTTTCAAGAATTATTCTAGAAATGTAAAAGGAAATTGCAAAAATGAATTTAAATCATAAAATAAAAATTCCAAGCGTGAACCTTCTGAGCACAGGCAGAGCCAATGAAGAGTCCCATAGAGGAATTCGGGAGGTGGGCGTAAGAATGAGGTCTTTAAGGGAGAAACACCTTACTTCGAAGACTTTCGGAAACTTCCATAGCTAGGTAGGTATTACCACTAGATTCTCTGAGCCTAATCAGACTCTCAAGGACTGTGGCTCATTTATTTCCAGGCAGCCATTTTACCATTTGGCTTGAGTCAACTCTATCAGGGGAGTTTTATCACTACTAATAGAACCTGGTGCGGACAATGTTCTTCTGACACAGAATGGAAATTGGCAAAAATCACTGGCCATTTAAAATAGTTAACAAACTTCTGGATCACATAAATTAGATCCTTCATAGAATTTTCACCTAAATTAAACATTACAAATGTACAGCTGGAAGGCATGTTTAAAAAAACTTCAACTGTATATATTACAACCATTAATGTGTTTTGCAGATTTTTTTAAAGGCTGGGATGAATCCAAATTGACCATGTGTATGCTGTCTTTGGCAATCATATAGTTTTCCAAAACAATTATAAAAATAAAAGAAACATTTGCTCATTGCTACTAGTGTATGCAATGTCTCGATAGGGTACTTTGTGCTGTTGGAATAAATTCTCAAGACCTTAAAAAATCTTGTAGCTCATTATTTACCCATGTCTGTCAGTTTTAAGAAACGAGAAAGTCATGATGAGGGCAGGGGTGGGGAACTTAAGAATTAATTAATGTAGTGATTAACATCAGAAGTAGAGTCTAAACAAAAAGTTAAAGAATAAAAGTATTGAACTTGAACCTTTGCTGCTCTAAAGATTTTCTTTCCTTCAACCATTATATGAATTTATTATGAAAAGAACTTTTTAAAAATGATCATAGAGCCCTGACTGGTGTGGCTCAGTTGATTGGGTGTTGTCCTGAAAAGCCAAAGTTTTCCAGTTCGATTCCTGGTTTGGTCCCTGATCGAGGCACCTGGGAGAGGCAACTGATTGAGGTTTCTCTCACATTGATGTTTCTCTCCTTCTCTTTCTTACTCCCTTCCCCTCTTTCTAAATATAAATAAATAAAATCTTTAAAAAAATATCATAGATTAGCCCTGGCTGGTGTAGCTCAGTGGATTGAACACTGGCTGTGAACCAAAGGGTCGCCAGTTCGATTCCCAGTCAGGGCACATGCCTGGGTTGCGGGCCGGGTCCCCAGTGAGGGCCATGTGAGAGGCAACCATACATTGCTGTTTCTCTCCCTCTCTTTCTCCCTCCCTTCCCCTCTCTCTAAAAATAAATAAATAAAATCTTAAAAAAAAATCATAGATTATATATAGCAGCCAGGTCTACCAGATAGTAACCTCCTTAATGATAAAGGTATCTCCATGCTAATCTTAGTGTCTTCCCAGCCAAACACTAAGTACAATCAATAAATATTTGAATGGCATTGGACTATATATGGACATTGGTGGTGGGAGTACTGAAGTACTCCATTCCATTCTATTGCAAACTCAAAACATTTCAAAGATGCTCTAACCATGTCACGCACCATCATAACTTCATTTGAGTATGCTCTTCTTTTGGATTAAAAAAAGAATTTTTAGTGCAATTCCATTCCAGCTCATTAAATAGACCTCTCAGTTCAACTACTATGTACCAACCATAATCATTTTCTCCATGTGACACACTTGCTGGTATATAAATGTTCATGATAATATCTATATAACGAAGTCTGCATACTTCTTTTTTTTTTAATTATTTTATTGTTGTTCAATTACGGTTGTCCGCATTTACCCTCCCCCCACCCCACCCCAGGCAAACTCACCTCCCTCCCTTGCTTCCCCCCTCCCCCTTGGTTTTGTCCATGTGTCTTTTATAGCAGTTCCTGAATACCCTTGTCCCCCTTCTCCCCTTCCCCCTCCCCTCTGGTTACTGCCAGAATGTTCTAAACTTCGTCTCTGGTTCTATTTTGTTTCTCTGGTTGTATTTTGCTTGCTTACCTCACAAGCATCTTGGCTGTGACTGATCTGAATTCCCCGGTAGCTGATCTGGCCTCGGTGCCTTCGCTCCTGAGTCCTCATATGAAACTTTTTAACATTTCATATAGTAGAGGCTGCATGATGATGTACTCCTTGAACTTGACCTTATCTGAGAGTCTGCATACTTCTAATCCATATTGAAGTGTGTTAAGTATTAGTCAGCTTAGAAACATCAAATATTGACTGTGGAATAAACTCAACAACTTTGACAATATTCAATTTGGAAACACAATTTTCATAGCCACACAGACTCAGCATTGGGAGCATACATGGGTTCTCATAACTTCTTTGGTCCTAAGTTGATGTGATTCCAAAGCACTTGGTCATTCTCCTGTCCCATCTGGAAAGGTGGGCTAGGATGAGGTAACAGCTCATTTGTTAGAACTGGAGGAGATGATTCTTTGCCACACAGCTCTTCTCACACAATAGCAATCACAGTAGTAACAATAATGGTAGTAGTATATTAGTAGTAGTAGCAGCCATAATAGCAGCCCATTAGAAGTACTCCAATAGCAGTAATGGTAATAGCTACTGCTTACTGAACATAAAACTATGTGCTGAGTACTTTGCATATATTATCTCTCACCCTCTTGATAATGCTATAAGAAATGTATTCTTACTCTAATCTTTACTGATGGACAAACATACTCAAGCTCATTGCCCCAAGTTCACACAGCTGGTGAATGCTGGAACACGGCCTACAGGCCCAGTTCCATTTGATTCCAAAGTCTGTTTTCCCCCAGTCCATCTGACTTCCGGAGTAGATTTATGTCTTGATTCTCATGGCATCATTCTCTAAAAAGCCAATTCCTTTCATTTGGTTTGCTCCCTTGTAACATCTCTAGAGAATGCTTGTTATGAGTAGAACATATTACACTGGTTGTACAAACTAAAATGCCAAAGGGAGTCAGTACCTCAAATGGATGGTTAGGATCTGCAAGATTATACTTAAGGGAGAAAAGCAAATAAGCAAGAGTCTTCATCTAAGTGACACTGCTTAGAACGCAGAGGATTTCAAACTTCAGTCAACACTAACTGTGCCATGTGGAAGAAACTCTTCTGGGAAGAGACATACTAGGGAGTGCTTTCCAGGACTTAATTAAAAGACTTTAATTCAGAAAATGCTCTTATACCATGAATTTAATTTTTTATTAGCAGAATTTTCAGAAGAAGAAAAATACTGCTCCATTTTAATATCCCAGTAACTACAAATAAAACCAGTTCTAGGCCATTGACCTAATTTAGAGTTTCATAAATAATAACAGGACTGAATCCAATTTAGGAGTAAAAATAGACATAGTATTTCCTATCATCACTTCTTAACATGACAGGTTTCTTTGAAACTTTTCTTATGGGTTAATTCTTATTTAGATCTCTATCAATTATAGGGAAGATCTATTTGGCCTGATGAGAAGGTTGTTTTTTCTTTTTTTTAATTTTTAAATTACTTGATTGTTGTTCAATTACAGTTGTCTGCTTTTTCTCCCCTGCCCTCCCCTCCCACCCCATCCTAATACACCTCCCTCCCTTGCTTCCATCCTCCCCCTTGGTTTTGTCTATGTGTCCTCTATAGTAGTTCCTGGAAACCCTTCTCCCCAATGTCCCCTCCCCCTCCCCTCTGGCTATTGTTAGGTTGTTCTTAATTTCAATGTCTCTGGTTATGTTTTGCTTGCTTTTTTCTTTTGTTGATTATGTTTCAGTTAAAGGTGAGATCATATGGTATTTGTCCCTCACCACCTAGCTTACTTCACTTAGCATAATGCTCTCCAGTTCCATCCATGCTGTTGCAAAGGGTATAAGCTCCTTCTTTCTCTCTGCTGCATAGAATTCCGTTGTGTAAATGTACCATGGTTTCTTGGTCCACTCATTTGCTGATGACACTTAGGTTGCTTCCAGCACTTGGCTATTGTAAATTGTGTTTACACAATTTCTTAAATTCTTTGTTTAATAGCATGCTATTCAATCTCCATGATTTTGAGTGTTTTGGGTTTTTCGTTGGTGTTGGCTTCTAGTTTCAGTCCTTTATGGTCAGAGAAAATGTTTGATATGATTTCAATTTTCTTGAATTTGTTGAGGCTTGTTTTGTGTCCTATCATGTGGTCTATCTTTGAAAATGTTCCATGTGCATTTGAAAAGAATGTATATTTAGCTTCTTTGGGGTGAAAGGCTCTATATATATCAGTTAAGTCCATTTCATCTAGGGCATTGTTCAATGCTACAATATCTTTGTTGATATTTTGTTTAGAAGATCTGTCCCTTTTTGACAGCAGGGTGTTAAAATCTCCTACTATAATTGTGTTGCTGTCAATGTCTTTCTTGAAGTCCTCCAAGATTTTCTTTCTGTATTTGGGTGCTCCTGTGTTGGGTGCATATATATTTGCAATGTTTATGTCTTCTTGGTGGATTCTTCCCTTGAGTATTATGAAGTGTCCTTCTGGGTCTCTCTTTATGGTCCTTTTTTGGAAGTCTATTTTGTCTGATATGAGTATTGCTACCCTGGCTTTCTTTTTCTTGTCTGTTTGCTTGGAAAATTTGTTTCCAGCCCTTCACTTTCAGTCTGTGTAGGTTTTTTGTCCTGAGGTGGGTCTCTTGTAGGCAGCATATGTGTGGGCCACACTTTCTTATCCATTCAGCTATTCTATGTCTTTTGATTGGAGCATTAAATCCATTTATATTTAAGGTTATTATTGATAGGTACTTATTCATTGCCATTTTTTGTACTTGTGGACCTTTCTCTCTCTCTTTTCCTTCCTTTTCTTAAAGCAGTCCCTTTAGCATCTCTTGCAGAGCTGGTTTCGTGGAGGTGTATTCTTTTAGACTTCTTTTGTCTTGGAAGCTCCTTATTGGCCTTCTATCTTGATTGAGAGCCTTGCTGGGTACAGTAACCTTGGTTGCAGGTCTCTGGTTATTACTTGGAATATTTCTTGCCATTCTCTTCTGGCTTGGAGCGTTTCCACTGAGAAGTCAGCTGCTAACCTTATGGGGGCTCCGTTGTATGTTACTTCCTGTTTCTCCCTTGCTGCCTTTAAGATTCTCTCTGTGTCTTGGAATTTTGCCACTTTAATTATGATGTGTCTTGAAGTGGGCCTCTTTGGGTTCCTCTTGATTGGGACTCTCTGTGTTTCCTGGATTTGTGTGATTTTTTTTTCTCATCAGATTAGGGAAGTTTTCCATCATTACTTTTTCAAACAGGTTTTCTATCCCTTGCTCTTCTCCTTCTCTTTCTCGTATCCCTATTATACGGATGTTATTATGTTTCATGTTGTCCTGCATTTCCCTTAATCCCTCTTCATTCTTTCTGACCCTCTTTTCCTTTTCTTCCTCTTTTTGGGTGTTTTTTTCTACCTTGTCCTCCAGCTCGCTGATCCGATCCTCTGCTTCATCGAGGCTGCTTTTGATTCCTTCTACTGTGTTCTTCAGTTCAGAGATTGTATTCTTCATTCCCCTTGGCACTGGTTGATAGTTTCTATTTCCTTTTTCATGTTGATATGGTTTGCAGTGAGTTCATTGTAGTTTCCCTGTAGTTTCTGGTAATTCTCTGTGAGCTCATTGAGCTTCCTGATGACCAATGCTTTGAACTCAGTATCTGAGAGTTGACTTGCCGCTATTTCATTTAGCATTATTTCTGCAGCTTCCTCCTTTACTTTCATTTGGGGATTATTTCTTTGTCTTCCCATTGTTTGTAAGACTCTTCTTGTTAGCCTCTGTCTCTTGAATTGATCTGTTCTGACTCCCCGGGTTTATGGTATGAACTTCTAGGGTAGAATACCTGTGAGGTTCAGTGGTGCAGTCTCCTTAATCTCCTGACCTCGCTGGTCTTGGACTATCATTTATGTTGGCTCTCTGTATGTCTTTGTGTTTTGATTGTTGTTGGGTCTTTCTTTGGTGGGTCATTTTCTCCAGCTGGTTAACTGAGGGTCACTCTGTCCACCATGCCTTGTAGTCTGTTGTGCAGGTATGGACAGGTTGTGTGGAAGCTGATTCTTCTGTGTGAACAAGGTTTTGAGGCTTCTAGCTCACTCTTGTTCAGTTGTTTGTTGTGGGTAATTTCTCCACCAATTGGTTGTATTTCCAGGTTGGTCCTGGATTGAGGTTAGTGTGGGTTCCACTTCCTCCTTCACCTTCTTACGTTGTTTTCTATTGGTTATTCCTGTGTTGGTGGATTTCCTCTTCCAGCAGGTGTACTGGTGTTCATCACTCCCACCTTGCAAGTTCTTTCTTCAAGTTGAAAAAGCCAAGGGTGTAGGATGGGCGCTCAGCAAGGCTGGTCAGTACTGCTTTGCCAGGAAGCTATACCACGTGGGGAAGAAGGGATAGGCTGGACGTATTTGTGTTTCCAAGCAGGCCTGCTGAAGAGAGATTGATAATGGATGATTTTCCTGGAGTCCTGATACCCTAGGTTCTGTCTTGAAGCCTCCTCTTCTTCTGCCTCCAAGCCTTCTTCCCCCACCAATGGACTCCTGATGAGAAGGTTTGAATCCAAATTTGTAAGAAAAGGATAACAGAAGAGCTCAAACCAGGTGAAAAATGAAAAATGGTGCTGTCTTAAACAGTAAAAATTCAACATAAGTATAAACTTGAATTTGTGAAATACAGATTGTCCTTTTAAAAATGAGTGTTAGATGACTACATACAAGTATGTACACCTTGCCTTACTTGAGGATTTTAACAAGAAAAAATATCTGGATATAATTGTGTTTGTGGAAACCCGGGGTAGAGAACATTATGGAAACATTCAGCCCTTCTTTCTTTAAAAAGGTGGTATCCTGAGCCCAGATGAGTGAGACTTTCAACACGTAGTAGGCTATCATGATACCAGCTAACAGATTCTTGAGGTAATTTTGGGAGCCTGTGTCTTGTCTTACATGACTTAAGTAGGATTATAAAATCTTGATCTTTACACTTTGCTTAGTCTTCCATCATAGTAAGGCTCATATTTTCCTTCAGTGCATCTACTAATCCTGTGTCTGCTAAAAGGATGAAAGTCACACCAATATTGAGGCCACAAATAAAAAGAGAGGAAACGGGAGGTGTGCCTATGGTAAAAAGACCATTATTTCTGAATGAAGGAGGAGGGGAGCAGTGGTCAAGGAGGAAGAGGGAAAAGAAACACATCTGAAATAATGCCACTTTAATGCCCTCAAACAATGCTGGGGTTGTTTTGTTTGGTTGCTTTTGTAAAACTTTTATTTAACAGTTAATAGAAGTCAATTATTCTTCTATTTAGTTTTTCTTTATTTTTTCTCCTTTAGTTCTGTTTGGGAGTAGTGGCTGCTGTAGTAAATAATTAAATATTTCAGTAAGCTTATAGTTTAGAGATCCAGAACTTTAAAAAAAATACTGAATATTGACAATGTATTTTAAATGGAACTTCCAAACAATAGCATGTCCTACAGCAGCAGCCCCCAGCCTTTTTGGTACCAGGAATTGGTTTTGTGGGAGACAATTTTTTCATGGACAGGGGGTTGGGGGCGGGGATGGTTTCTGGGATGATTCAAGCACATTATATTCAAGCTTACCTCCTGCTGTGTGGTGCAGGTCCTAACAGGCCAGGCTGGTAGTACTGGTCTGCGGCCCAGAGGTTGGGGACCCGTGTCCTACAGGGACTTCTGATGGAAGTTTAAGACTTTATACAAGTTAAGGACATCCTAAGATGGCGGCATAGGTGAATGCACCGTACCGCCTCGCACAACCAAACAAGGAAAAAAATCAGAAATCTACACATCCAAACACAGCCAGATCTGACAGAAAATCATATTGAGAGGAAGTCCGACAACCAAGGAATTAAAGAAGATACATTCATCTAGTTTGGTGAGCCAGAAGGTGCAGAGCGAAGGGAGAGCGC
>PVJI01027703.1:0-17340 GCA_004026765.1 Micronycteris hirsuta
TAAAAAAGTTATATACTTGTTCTAAAAGCAGTTAATTTTAGTAGTTCAGAGATTATGAAATATTTATGTCAGTCTCATGAGAGGTTTTATACATCTTCAGTCATGCTACGTCAGTCTAATCAATCTTGATTATGACATCTTCAGGCTTCATCACATCCACAATGAACCCCTCTTAACCATGATTTTTTATGAGGAAAAATCAATAAACCAATTTTATTCCTCAATGTCTCTTTAGTTTTGTGTAAGTGACTAATTTTACTTATAAAATTACTAAAACTTTCTCTCTGTAAACCATTTAGTTGTGGTCTCACTCTGTCAATTCAGTGATTAGTTTATTAAACAATAATATAATAGTCATAAAGGAGAAATAGCAAGGTGAGTGCATACTAATTTCCTCTGACACTAGCAGCATGATAATTATGGAAATGGTAAATGAAGCTCTTCAGATGTAAGAAGGCCATTACTAGAATTAGTAGGATGCAGTTCATGAAGGCATTTATTTCAACTGCACCTGTAAGTAAAAGTGTCCCTCTCAGCATTTAAGCATATGTTTTCCAGGCTTGGCCATGTAAGTGTTTTCTAAGGGAGGGCTTAAATTACAAATGCATAAACTCACCTTGAAAAATAGACTCACACAACTAAATGCATTATAAATTGGTTTGAACTTTAAGCTGAAAATGTAGCTCTGTGGATTGGTAAGGGAATAATTTAAGACTATCAGTGATTTAGGCAGTGATCAAGCAGTACAATTGAGTATGGATCATTAGGCTAATTTAACAAGTGAATGTGAATTTAGAATGAAATGATAATATTTCAATTGGTTTTAAGGACCTTTTCTTCCAAAGACAAATAAAAGAGGGAAATAAGAGGAGGTAAAGAAGTTGGACATGACATGCATGAAGAATCCTAGAAATGCAAAAGAGACTTATGTGAACTAGTGGAGAGGGAGTTGAACTGAAAAATTAGAGTGTATGGTTCGAATACTCTTATCTCTGTCTCCTACCACTGACCTCAGCACGGTGTATGACTCTACTGTTATCTAGTTTCCACATCCCCCGAAAGAGGAGGTTGTAGTAAATGAATAGTAGTAAATGAGGCCTAAAGGCCCTCCAGTTCTGACCCTGTGACTGATATTCCTACTTATTGGGAACACAGATCAGATTTATTTTCACTGGGGAAACAGGAACATGCCTCGTTCTTCAGTCTATGGAAAAATATTTTTTAGGCTTTTCTTACATATGAAGCTAAGAAAAATATGAAGATCATTCCACTCTATCTTGAGGTCAAATTGATTCGCTTACTAAACAGTAGGGTCTTATACCACCTGCTCATTTGTAATTATAGTTACAAAATTTTTTAGAGACATTTTGCCACTGGTATTGTGTAAACAGCCCTAATCTTAGTTAATAGGCTCTGAGTTGACTGTTTCTGGTCATTATGGAAGAAGTCCATATTTAATTAAGAATATTTATAAGAAGAATATTTTTATTTTTTATTTTTATTTTTTAATTACTTTATTGTTCTTCAATTACAGTTGTCTGCATTTCTCTCCCTCCCCTCCCCCACACCCCATCCAAACCCACCTCCCTCCCTTGCTTCCACCCTTCCCCTTGGTTTTGTCCATGTGTCCTCTATAGTAGTTCCTGAAGGAAGAATATTTTTAAAGTATTAATTTTCCCTTATTAGTAAATATGAGGTATGTTGAGGTTAAAATCAACTTTCTATGCAAAGTTTCTTTCTGACTTTTGCTTCTTTTAGTCAAAATGACAGATGTACTTTATTCATTAACTAAAAAATATTTATTGAGAATCATCTATCAGCCAACCATTGTTCTAGGAACAGAGAATATAGCCATGAACCATTTCAAACAAGGCTACAGCGCTCATAATAGTGTAGTCCACATAATTTGTAAAATAAAGAATTAATAACATAGTCTGAAACATTGGTAAGTGCAAAAAATAGTCACTAAACGGGAATGTTGGCCTTTTCAGGTAAGAACAATCAGAGAAAGATTCTCTGAGGAGGTGACTGGGAGGTGAGATCTTAGCGGAAAGAAGTAAGCCAAGGCAAGGTCAGGGGTAAAGACTTCCCAGCAGAGGATATACACTAAGCACAAAGGCCTGGAGGAAGGTGTGAGCTTTGTCTGTCTGAGTTGTGAGGGAAGATCGGGATGGCTTGTGTATAGTGAGGAATGGGAGAATAGCACTCTGAAACTTACTTTGCTGAACTATAAAATAGAGATTATATAACACCTCCCTCATAGAGTAGTTAGGAGAATGGAAGGTGCCTACTGTGTGCCATGCCTATGCTGTGGACTACAACTATATGCTCTTGCTCAGTGCATGGAAAAAACCTGCCTCATGTTCAATATATGACTTTTATAATTATATTCTTTTCCTCTTAAATAGATAAACAGTTTACAGTTGCACTTGCAAAATATTTTCATGTATCTTATACAATAAAATTCTCAGATATTTGAAGCAGTGTACAGAATTCCTGGTTATAACTTTTTGTATCTGGTCATTTGCTAGTGAATGTACCATTATCTCCCTATGGCTCTTCCTGAATTATAAGGTAATTATTGTTGAGACTGGTTGTAAAAACCAAAGGCAGCTGCTCAGATTCTCAAAGTACCCTTGTTAAAGGAAGTTCCTGGAAAATTTAAAATAATATATGCATAAGTATTGGAAGGATTGCAGTGTATCCTAAGTCTATAGTAAAATGGGTTATATCCTGAGAGTTCACATCATTGTAGAGCATGTTATTTTAACACATTTGATGTCACATTATATAAACTTAGAATTGTAGTAGCTGAGTGACAGAAGGTACTTTAGAGATTATCTAGTTAATTAATTTCACATTTCACAATCTATACTCTAAAGATTTTAGTAGGTATTAACAAGCATCACACACACACACACACACACACACACAGGCACAAACACTGTTGGAAAGCAGGGTTTTAAAAGTTTTATGGCTTTCTCTTCCTGTAGGACTTCTCAGAGCTTTCATATGCTAATATAATACATTGTAAATTCCCAAGTCAAGAATATAATTTATAGCATTTCTCAAATTTATTTAACCAATTGCCTTATCCTCATTCCCAACCCGGGGAATGGCTTTTAATGTGTCATTTTGCTAACATTTTATGGAACATAATTGGGAAGAAGGTGACCCACTCTTTAACCTTCTATGCAACGCAGGAAACTCCTCGCAAGCATTCTTTCTGTGTGGCTGTTTTGTTTAACTTAGTTTGAAAAAAATGCTAGTAATGAGGATCTTCAAACCCCACGAGTCTAGATCTTTTGTTTTAATTAGTACCAACTACTTTAGTTGAGCTTCTTATAGATATAATGCTAATAGCTAATATTTATGGAGTATTTATTACTGCTAGAAGTATTTCAAAATACTTTATATCTTATTAGTTCATTGAATGATTATAATAAACCCATGAGGTAGCGAACTACTTTTGTTCTCATTTACAGTTAAGGAATACGGTCAGAGGTAAGTTAAATATCTTGCCCAAGGACATAGTAGATTGTGGGGCCAGGATTCAAATAGACACTTGGCTCCAGAGCACAGGTTTTTAACTACTGTAGTGGAAAAAAATCTAGCCTAGTCTAGAGCCTTCTGCATTCTTTTCAACAGTACAATTCAGTACAATTCAAATACCTCAAATCCGTATCGCTTGTATGAATTTTTCTTTTTGATTTTTATGTACCAGGTCCAGCACTCCTCCACATGATACCATTATTATATCTTCTTTAGGTCTTCTCTCTTTCAAGTTTTTCACCCCCAACTCTTTTAACTCTCCTTTATATATTATTTTTTTTTACAAGACAAACTTTATCTTTTTTAAATGAAATGTATTGGGGTGACATTGGTTAGTAAAATTATGTAGGTTTCAAGTGTACAATTCTGTGATACATTATCTGTATATTACATTGTGTGCCTACCACCCAAAGTCCAATCTTCGTTCATCACCACGTACTTGACTCCCTATACCCTTTTCTACCCCCATACCCCTTCCCTCTGGTAACCACCATACTGTTATCTTTGTCTAGGAAGTTTTTTGTTTGCTTTTCTTGTGTGCTCATTTGTTGCTTTTAGTTTTATATGCCACATATGAATGAAATCATATGGTTTGTGACTTTTTATATCTAACTTATTTTGCGTTCATGATATTCTCAAGATCCATTCATGTTGCAAATGGCTGTATGGTATTTCATATTTTCTTATGGCTGAGTAGCATTCTATTGTATATATGTACAACATCTTTTTTATTTAATCATCTATCAAAGGACACTTCAGTTGTTTCCATCTTGGCCACTATGAATAATGCTGCAATGAACAAAGGGATGCATAAATCTTTGCAAATAAATGTTTTCAATTTTTTTTGGTAAAGATCCAGAAGAGGGATTGCTAGGTCATATGGTAACTCTAGTCTTAATTTTTGGAGGAAACTCCCTACTGTTTTCTTAGTGGCTACGCCAGTATGTGTTCCCACAAGCAGTGAAAGAGGGCTCCTTGTTCTCCACAACCTCTCCAACACTTATTACCTGTTCCAACAGGTGTAAAGTGGTGTCTCATTGTAATTTTGATTTGCATTTCCCTAATGGCTAGTGAAGTTGACCGTCTGTTCGTATATCTGTTGGCCATTTGTTTGTCTTACTGGAAGAAGTGTCTGTTCAGGTGCTTTGCCCATTTTTTAATCGGATTGTTTGTTATGTTGTTGTTGTTGAGTTCTATGGGTTCTTTATAAACTTTGGATATTGACCCCTTTTCAGAGCGGTTGTTTGTAAATATCTTTTCCTGTTCAGTTACTTGCCTTTTTGTTTTGTTGGTGGTTTGTTTTGCTGTGCAGAAGCTTTTTAGTTTGATATAGTCCTATTCATTTATTTTTGCCTTTATTTCCCTTGCAAATTTATAAAATCCTTTTAAGAACAATATTCATAAGTTTAGTACCTATGCTTTCTTCTATGCAATTTATTGTTTGTGTGTCTATTTTTATTTAGTAATTGCAACAAAAAGAATAAAAATACCTAGGAATAAAGTTAACAAAGTATGTAAAGGCCCTGTACGCTGAAAACTACAAAGCATTATAAAAAGTGATTGAAAAAGATACAGAGGGAAAAAAAAAAGATACAGAGAGAAATGGCAAGAAATATCATGTTCATGGATTGGAATAATTAACATAATTAAAATGGCCATATTATCCAAAGCAGTATACTGATTTAATGCAATTCCCATCAAAATCCCAATGACATCTTTAAAAGAAATAGAACAAAAAAACTCAGATTTGTGTGGAACCACAAAAGATCCTGAATAGCCAAAGCAATCCTGAGAAAAAAGAATGAAGCTGGAGTTATCAAACTCCCTGTCTTCAAATTATACTACAAAGCAACAGTAATAGAAACAGTATGGTATTGCTAAAATAACCCTACTTTAAAATGACATATTTCCCCAGTATGCTCCCAAGTGTAGTATTCCAGTTTGATAAATTTTCTTTTAAAATTATCTTTTTGATATTTTTGAACTAAAACCAATCATATAACATAAGCTTTGGAATCAGAGCTAGATACAGATTCTGGCCCAGTACTTCAGTAACTTGTATTGACAGAGCTCAGGTTTTCTCACATGTAAAGCCGGGGCTATATGTATTTTACTTATTGGCTATGAGAATTAAATGAGATGATATAATGTTTAGGGCATATTTATTGGGTCTGGCATAGGGTAGGCAGCACAATAGGTGTTGACGCTTTTCTCTTTTCCTTTGGTCATGCCAATCTGGGTCATACGTGTGGGCTTTTGGACAGGTTGCATTTCTACCCTGCATCTATCCATAATCTTTCCAGTTTAATGTCTGTCTTGGAAGATGAGTGCATTTTTCTTGTATTTTGCTCAGAGATTTCTTCACTTTATAATGAACTTTCTTTCATTTTGTTCCCAAAAGATGGGGCACCCAAATTTTGGCTGTGTGTAGCTTGAGTACTGACGCCCCCCCAAAGATGTCCACATTCTAATCTTAGAACCTGTAAAAAAAAACCACCTTATATGATAAAAAGGGTTTTACATATGATTATATTATATATTTACAATATGATTATATTACATACGATCTTAAAATGGAGAGATTATCCTGGATTATCTGAGTTGGTCCTATGAAAAAGGTGGCAAAGTTAGAGTCCAAGAGAAGTGTGGATGGAAGCAGAGCTCAAAAATTAGGGTAATATACATTAAAGATGGAGGAAAGGGCCTTATGTGAGCCAAGCAATGTAGGCAGCCTCTAGAAGCTGGAAAATCCAAGGAAACAAATTCTCCTTAAAGCCTTTTAAGGAGAAGAAAAGCTCCGTAGACACACATTAGATTTTTGACTTTCAGAGGTGTAAGATCATAAAGTGTGTTCATCCACTCATAATTTTTTACAGCAAAGGTAAGAAACTTGAACATTGTATGATCATGTGACAACTAACCTTTAGCCACAGTGGGTCCTCTCCTGTTTGTTGAAGACATTGGCTTTTTTCTCTCCTTTCATATATCGCTTTAAGGCTTTTGCTTAAGTGAGAGAAGAGGCCAGGCATCTGCTAACCACCTCCAGTTCTGTTATGCCCAGAGGTTCTCTTTCTGAACAGCTCTGCTGCATTCTTTTTCATAAGTGCCCTGTGAGTTCACAAGGGGAAAAAAATGCCTGCTAGTGAATAAAACAGGAAACCACCAGTATCTGGAGTCCTCATTTCTTCCAGACAGCCATGTTAGTCCACACATTTTAACAATATGTGAAAATTGTGGCTGATTTCCTCTAACCCACTTGGATGGTGTCCACTCCTGACTCCCATGGCCTGTCACGGGCAAAGAAGTTCACATGCTCTGTTTTTCTGTGGAGATGCTTTTCCCCCTTGGGAATTCAACTGATTTGGTTGCCTTGCTTATCAACCCTTTGATTATTTAAAGTTATGATTTTATAGTTTCTACTTTTTGATTATTGTTAAGGAATAAGTAACACTTTTTCCAGTTTTCTGCATACTAAGCAGAAGGAGGAAACCAGCCAGTTTTAAGGCTTGTTCGTAGAACTAGTTTTAAGGCTGGTTCTATGATCATGAAATCAATTTTCTTCTTTTATGGCTCTGGCCTTTTTTCCTCAGAGACTTTCTCTAGATCTTACCTGTGCCATGTTCAGCTACTTTTACAGAAAGAAAACATATACATTAAATGGTTATTGATATGATTCTTAGTAAGGGGAAGACGGTGCTTTTACATGAAATACAGTAATTTTAAGGATAATTATTTTAAAAAATTGGTCGCGATAATGATTTTTTTGAAACATGTTAAATTTAATTTTTTAAATATTTTAATTGCATTTTATTGATTATGCTGTTATAGTTGTCCTGATTTTCCCCTTTGCCCTCCTCCACCCAGTACCCTCCACTCCCTTAGGCAATCCCTACGCCATTTTGCATGTCCATGGGTCATGTGTATAAGTTCTTTGGCTATCCCAGTTCCTATACTGTACTTTATATCTCCATGGCTATTCTGTAACTACCTATTTGTGCTTCTTAATCCCCTCAGCTCTTCAACCATTCTCTGAAATGCCCCTTCCATGTGGCAATCATCAAAATGCACTCTGTATCCATGATTCTGTCTCTGTTCTTATTTGCTTAGTTTGTTTTTTAGATTCAAGTGTTGATATGCATTTATTGCCATTTTATTGTTCATAGTTTTTATCTTCTTTTTTTTCTTAAATAAGTCCCTTTAACGTTTCATATAATAAGGGCTTCATGATGATGAACTTCTTCAGCTTTACCTTGTCTGGTAAGTACTTTATTTGCCCTTCAATTATAAATGATAGCTTTGTTAACTAGAGTAATCTTGGCTGTACGTCCCTGCTTTTCATGACTTTGAAAATTTCTTGCCAATCCCTTCCAGGCTGCAAAGTTTCTTTTGAGAAATTAGCTGGTCATCTTATGGGTACTCTCCTGTAGATGACGAACTGATTTTCTCTTGCTGTTTTTAAGATTCTCCCTTTATCTTTAATCTTTGGCATTTTAATCGTGATGTGTTTTGGAGTAGGCCTCTTTGCATCCATCTTGTTTGTGACTCTCTGTGCCCCCTGGACTTGCATGCCTATTTCCTTCACAAAATTAGGGAAGTGTTCTTTCATTATTTTTCAAATAAATTTGCAATTTCTTGCTCTTTATTTTCTTCTTCTGGAACCCCTGTGATGCAAATGTTGGGACATTTGAAGTTGTTCCAGAGGCTGCTTACACTTTCCCTGATTTTTTTTGGATTCTTTTATTCTTGTTCTGATTGCTTGTTTTTTGCCTCCTTATGTTCCAGATCATTGATTTGATTCTCAGCTTCATCTACTCTACTGTTGTTTCCATGTAAATTGTTCTTTATTTCAATTAGTTTATGCTTCATTTCTGATTGGATCTTTTTTATGCTGTTGAGTTCCTCACTAAGTTCACTGAGCATCCTTATAACCAGTGTTTTGAACTCTGCATCTGACAGATTGTTTATCTCTATTTTGTTTAGTCCTTTTTCTGGAGTTTTAATCTGTTCTTTGATTTGGGCCATACTTCTTTGTCTTCTCATTTTGGCATTCTCCCTGTATCTGTTTCTATGTATTAGGTAGTGCTGCTATGACTCCCTGTCATAATGGGCCATATTAGACCATAGTGTGGCCTAATGTAGTAGGTATCCTGTAGGGTCCAGTGGCACAACCTCCCTTTTCACCCTGAGTGCTTGAGGTGTACTCTTCATGTCAGCTGAGTACACCTTCCTCTTGTAGTTGAGCCTTTATTGATGTTGGCACATCAATGGGAGGGATTTACCCAGCCAGTCAGCTGCAAGGACTGGCTGTGACCACTGACTACCAACCTCTACCCTCTGTGGAGGATCAGCTGTGCAAGGGTAGGTTAGTGGTGCTCAGACATGGTCTGTAGCTTTCCACTGGGTCTTCAGGCTCTGGAATTTCATGGGTGGTACAGGCCAAGGTCAAGCCCCACCTGTGTTCTCCCTGGAGCCACCCTACATGAGCTATAAAGCAATCTTCAGATGGCTGCTACTTCTGCAGGGCTTAGAGGTTCTCAGACTGAGGCCAGGCTGTGAATCTAGGCTGGCTGCCTCTGGAGCCAGGCTTGGGGCTACTTAGCAAGAGGTATGGGGCTAGTGGCTCTCTGAGGCCAGCTGTTGCTTATTTGTGAGGTTTTAAGAAGTTGTAAAGCCAAGACCAGCCATTCATATGGAAAAGCCACTGTTAACAGCTTGGGTGGGCCCTAAGTGGGTGGTATGGAGCCTCAGGGGATCTCCCAGGTGGGGCAAACAATGTTAGCCAGATTGATGGAGTCTCAGATATGGCATCCACCTGCAGGATCTGTGGCTCTGTAGGGGTAGGGTTCTGAAAAGGGTCAATGGCCTTTGCCGACCTTTCTGTCTGGGAGAAAGCTGTCCCCCAGCTCTCGCCTTGATGCCAGAGACTTCAGTTCTGTGTGCCACTGGTGTCTTTCAGGCTGCTACCTCACTACTGGAGCTTAGAGAGAGTGAATCTAAGTCTGTGTGTGAGTTCTTTAAGAGGAACTGCTTCGGACTCTAGAAGTTTCTTCTACAAACTCAATCCCTGTTGATCTTTGCAGCCAGAAGATATGGGACTTATCTTCCTGGCACTTGGACCCCTCACTCCTGAGATATCCCTCCTGAATTTTTATCCACCGCATGTGGGTGTAGGACCAGCCTATTCTGTGTCTCCATGTCTCCTACCTGCATGGATGTAGTTTCTTTAATTCTGTAGTTGTCAGACTTCCATTCAGTTCAATTTTTGGCAGTTTTAAGTGGTGGTCATTCTATAATTTAGTTGTAATTTTGACGTGGTTATGCAAGGAGGTGAGCTGTGTTTACCTATACCTCCATCTTGAATGGACGTCATGATTATGGTTTTTAAAATAATTTAATTAGTAATTAAATTATTAATTTTGACTTTTAGACCAGGAATTGGTACCCATTTGTGATAGCCAAATTGAGGAAAAATGTAACCCAGGAAGGAGGTTGAGTGCCTATTTGGGGCAGAGTCACTGTAAGTTCAGAGGTAACAGGTAAAGATAATACCTCACAAGGGATAGATTTTGAAGTAATAATTTAAGTGCATTAACCAGAAAATTAGTCTTTCTTTGACTAGGAAGGAATTAAAAGAAGGCAAAGACTGCAGATGAATACTGCTTTTACTGCTAAAATACACAGAGATAAACTCATCCCTTGAGAGGTGTTCCCCAACTGTATGAAGGGATTGTATAGAACAAAGGAGCCTTAATAATAATGAGCAATAATCGGCCCTTACAGCTGACCTTTCCCACAAAATCCTCTAAGGACTTAATGTGTGCTGAATATTTTAACAATCTGAAATAGCGAAGAGGATTGTTACACATAGAAAATATTTCAGATATTGGCAGGACCCATAAACTCTGATAGAGAGAATTTCGAAAAGCTATCCTGGGAGTACAAAGCAAAGTAATGACTTCAGGTTTTGGGCAGGTAATATAAATGGGCAAGCTGGTCTGCTATAAGACAATAGGAAGTAGTGAGGTTTGAGGGCCCTATGTGAAAATTTTCAAATATATAAATTGTTTCAGCCAAATTAAACACACCATTAGGCTATAGGTCCCACTTCCCTGCCGTACCTAACAGTGACTTTTTCCAGTAGATCACCCAAATGGTCAGTTTCATAAATTGAATCTGTATGTCTTACTATGTAATGTAGCCTACTCTTACATGGCATACTTACTTGTCAGCTAGAAATTGAGTCTAAATCCTAAGATCTCCCTAGACATCGTTTGCAGCTAAGAATACAGTGATGCCCCAAAATCTCTCCTGGATTTAATAAATTACGAAAGCCCTACTCAGGAGTACTCCAAATCAGAACAGTGTTCATCTCCTAAAGGAGGCTTATCCGGCTCACACTGGGTCTGTGAATGAGGCAACAAGTTCCCTTCTGCGAGGCTAAGTTCGTTAAAGAGAAAGATGAGTAAAGCAAAGATAAATCTTTTCTTTCTCCTTGTTCTTCAGAAAACATTTGCCCAAGAGGATACATTTTATCTAACAAGAGTTGTTGTTTCACATGTAGATGGATGGAGAGTATGACTTGCTTACTGATTTGGTAGATAGCAGGGCACATTTCTATCTATAGGAAGAAAAGCCACTAATACCAAGTAAAATCAGATGAAGAGAAGAAAATGTTTAGAAAGAGACAAACTGGGTCAGTTCTATGACTACTAGCAGTAGATTATTTCATGCTGTTTCTGGGAGATGAAACACAGTTCTTGGATTTTGGTAGGTGTGTGCGACTAGAAGCTGTGTTTAGTAGATTCACAATTCTAATTGATGCACTAAAGGAAGGTGAAATGCTGGCCTCATTTGTTATGACCGATGTCTGAGAAGGCAAGACTCGTGCTGCTTTTATGATCTACAGAGTAGACACAAGATTATTTCCTGGGACTTCAGCTGCATGGATTCCCATAGTTTAGCAGTAAGTAATTGAGAGTTGTATAGTGGGAAATCCTTACAGATTTTCTGATATTTTTCCTGAGAACCATTTATGTGCAGGATCACATGATTAAAGTATCCCTCTGATTTAGTCCCTTAGGACTTTTATAGTCATCATGTTAATTGTATTATTTGATGTGGCTGAGTTTTAAAGCTTCTTATTTGTACTCCTTTTGAAGCTCCCCTCCAAGTTCTTACAGAATCCTCTCTATTGACTTAATGTGGTTTTAACATGTTAGTTAAGCATGTTCAAACATAGATAAAATCCCAAATGCTAGTAATTCTTATACCCACATAAAATCCAAGAAAATGTACAAATTCACTGTATAGAAAAGCTATGAACATAATAAAATTTAAACAAAAATATAATAAGATAAATGATATTGCTTTGCTGACATGACATTTCTTGTTTAAATGTGAATAGAGTGCTGACTGCATCCTAGTCTAGCACCTAATACTACTGTGTGCCCTGTGTAGATTCAGTTTCCCACCCCAAAGTAAAATTTATCCTAGAGCTCCTCTCGGGGCCCTCAACTCCGTTTGCACTCTGTAGTGTGAGAATGACTGACACACAGGCTATGGTACTTGTTCAATGCTTTACACTAATTGTGACACATTTAAAAAAGACCCCATGTAAATAAATGAAGAGGGGGAAAAGAAATCAAATATTGATATAGCTTGTACTTCTAAAAATGCTAAACATTACAACAATAAAAATGCTTAAGTAACCAGAGACACTGAAATTAAGAACAGTCTAACAATACACAGGGGTGAGGGGGGAGGGGACAATGGGGAGAAGAGTTTTCAGGAAATACTGTAGAGGACACATGGACAGAACTAAGGGGGAGGAGGGAGGCTGTGGGGGAGAGGTGGGGCTGGAGGGGAAGGGAGGGGGGAGGGGAGAGGATGCAAATAACTGTAATTAAACAAAAAAAATTTAAAAAAATGCTTAAGGAATCTTTTTTTCAAAACGCTATAGAACTTTTTCAAGGGAGTCAAACTATTGAAATAATTGGCACTCCCTCCCTCCCCACTAGTCGTTGTTACATTTTTTCCTCATGGAAGCTGCTCTGAAGTGCATTTTCAGCCACTCAGAGTTCATGCCCTGTGAAAAGTTGTTGGCAGATATTTGGTGAAAAACCAACCCATAGTTAGAAAGGGAAGCTTAGGTCAGGGGTGGGTTCCAAGCCTGCACTGATTGCTTAGTCTGAAGAAAGTTAGCCAGGGAAATTACTTCTAAATTTTGGGAGTTGGGAAGAACAATTCATTGATATATTGCCTTAATTTACCTCATTTTGGCACTCCAGCTTCCTTTTTATGTTATAACCTGTTAGGGACTAAAGACTGTTTATTCTTTACTTATAATGCTTCCCAAGCATTGGGGTAAAAGATCGTACATTTAGCAATTTTCCCATTTTTTTCAAAGATCTCTGAACTTTGTATTGGCCTCCTTCCTCAAAAGGTGCCCTACTTCTGTTGCCTTCAATACTTAGAACTTGGGTGTCATCGACCTTGGACACCACTTTGCCTCCCACAGTCCTGTGGGTGGTGGTCTTTTGGATGGATTGTATGGAGTGACTATTGTCTCTAGGGTGTCACCAAGACTGAAGTCCCCATCTTCTTCCAGCAGGTGGTAGTAAGTGGAAATCTCAGCCTCCAGTTTGACCTTCATGTTCATTAGGGCCTCACACTCCTGGGCCTTGACCTGCCTCTCTGCCTGGGTCTGGACCAGCTCTGACTCCAGGTGCAGCAGGATCCCATTGACTTGTACCATATGCATGGCATAGCACTTTTCCACCTCCCTCAGGCTGTTCTCCAAACTGGCATTCAGATTTCTTGAGTCTAGGTCTATCTCCAAGGACTAGACCCTATGTCTCAGCTCTGTGAGTGTCACCTCAGCAGCTCCTACCTTAGCAATCTGCAAGGTGACCACTGTGGTGCTCTCCTCAGTCTGATGGGACCAGTACTTATCTAGCCCCTCTCGGTTCTTCTGAGCCAGCTCATGTATTGGGTCCAGATGTCCATCATGATCTTGCTGAGGTCTTGAGGTTTGGGGGCCAACTACACAGTCAACCCAGAGCTGGCAATCTGTCTTTGTAGACCATTTACTTTCTCCTTGTGTTTTTTTCCATGAAGAGCAGTTCCTTCTTGAGAGCCGTGATCTCTGTCTCCAGCTGCAGCCAAGTGATATGAGTGTCATCAATGACCTTTCAGAACCCACTGATGCCACTCTCCATAGACTTGCATATGGCCACTTGTATCTCATACTTGACTCTGGAGTCATCAGTAGCAAGACAGGCATTGCCAATCTGCAGAACAATGCAGGCATTGAACTTGCACAGATGTAAGCCAAGGTGCTTGATGGTCTTGAAACAATGACTCCGGTCTCCATCCTGGGGTCCTTCCTCCTCCAGGTATTCCTGGATTTTGCTCTTCAGTCCAATTACCAGCCTCCAGGTTTCTGACCCTCTCCAGGCATTGCATAGTGTCCTTCTTGCCCTGGATGCCCCCTAAGCCCACCAGAACCCCTGCCATCCCCGCAGCCAATCTCCTGGACCCCCAGCTGCCCTGCATGCTGGTGGAGTGGTACATGGAGATCCAGGAGCCTGAGCCCTCAACACCTGCGTGGTTCAAGTAGCAGTCAAAAATTTTCCTATTTCCTCAATGCAGTGGATTTTTTTTAGGAGGCAGACCCACTCAGAAGACCTTTGTACTGTATGTCGTGACTGTTAATTAGAAGTTGAGGCTTATTGTGACTGATTCCTGCTTCTATGGCTTTTGTCTAAATATCTTGCCCAAGA
Source organism: Micronycteris hirsuta (assembly GCA_004026765.1). Taxonomy (NCBI): domain Eukaryota; kingdom Metazoa; phylum Chordata; class Mammalia; order Chiroptera; family Phyllostomidae; genus Micronycteris; species Micronycteris hirsuta. The sequence goes on from PVJI01027703.1 coordinate 14,334, forward strand.
TGAAGTCAGGAAATCTTCTAGGCTGAATATTGTTGTATTCTTTCTTGAATAATATTAAAATGCCTTCTAGAATCTAGAATGTACTAGATTTTTCCCCTCTGTTGTTAAGGGTACTATTTTTTGACAACATTATGTGTATTCAGCAAATGAGAGTGGTAGTTATTGGTCCTTAAAATCTGGTTTTGCCATCTGTCCGAAAGCCAAAATTATGGAACCCATAAATTTCAGGATGAACTTAAATATAGACACTTCTCTTTATAATTCAATATAGAAAAGGTATTTTTATGTGTTTTAGGTTATCAGTTTTATCATTACCATTAAATTATCATCTATTTATTAAAATGTACTTGTAACTACATAAGGAAGCAAAGATACATATTTCTTTAAATATAAAGGTATTGGAAGGGAGAAAATGTTCTATCTATCTACAGTTTGGCACAGTGGTTTTCTCAGAGATATTCTTCTCCATAAAAATAATTTCAGAAGCTTTAAGAATATTCTCCTCTCACTAAACCCTTTTAAGAGAAGAGCTGGTTATCATTCGACAAACACTACGAAGTAGTCTTCATTTTAAAACAGACTGTCCCAGAATTGAAAACAAAAATCTGTAAGCCTTAAGTTCAAGGGGTTTCTTGGACATCAGGATTTTTTATTTAATCATTGTTTAGAATGAAATGATGTAGATATTTGAACTAAATTAAATATCACCCCTGGAATGTCTGAAAACACTGCTGTGCTCTTGTTGCCCTCATCAGCTAAGGTTAGCCTCCTTGTTCCACACTGCCCTTTATTAGCACACAGAAACTTCATACCTGGATCTGCTAAGTTAGGGAGGCTGTGTACTTGCCATATTGTATATGGAGGTGTGGCTGGGGATAATCTCACTTCTGATGTAAAATGTAATAAAAACACTTAAGTTGCAAAAGAAGGAAAACGTCTATCATAAGTTTTTGTTTATTTATCATACTTCAATCTTACTCTCAGGAGAGACTTCCTTTAAAAATTGCACTAATGAGCAAGAACCATATGGCTTGGGTTGGAGATATTGCAAGAGTGGCATAAATCCAGCTGTCTGTTTCCAGCACATGAGCATATTTTATTTGTTGTTTAATTGTTTCTAGTAAAAGAATTTGTTTATGTGCTTAATGCACACAAAATATTTCATTTTCTTTTTATATTGTTAATAATGGATATTCCATCATAATTATTATTTCATATGTACACAGCACCTTTCCTTTGAGTAATTCATATAATTTTAACCAAATCACATGACCATTTATGTAAATATTTTGCATGCCTAGTTAACAACCTTGAAGATCACCATGTGTTCACATTTATGGAGTCACAAATAGTTTATTGGGGGGTCAATTATAATGAAATGGATTTTATTGATTTAATTTTTTGTTTACTCAAGCTGTGAATTGAAGAGTAGAGGCAGAAGGGGCTAAATAAGGGGGGGGGCATACTATCTTAATCTGAATATTCTGCCAGTTGTATGAGATAGATTTCTTGGGGAGGGGGGCAAAGGAAGAGAAGTTAGGAAATTTTTTTTGTACTTTGAGTGAATATAATAAATTAATCTAATACCTTTATTAACTTTACTCAGTTATTTGAAATGGTTTTCTCCTGTACCTTTTAAAAAGAGGTATTAGCACCATTGTATCTTATTCTGTACACTTGCGAAAATCCTTTATTGAGTGTCACTGTATGTCTGCTACTTTATTAGACTTTGGAATTTGCCCTTATGTCAGAACAAGTGTTGATTCAGAACTCAAAGCTCTCAGTCCATAGATGGAGTGCGATCTATAATATATGTATAGTTTGGTATGCGGAGTATAAGTTTTTTGAATTAGATGCAATATTTAAAAGTTGGAATATTGCACACAATAATCTGGATGTGAGGCTTATTTTGAAAATCAGAAGATTTGGCAATACTGGATTCAGGTTTCTTCATAGCAGTGGTTTTCTGGGGCCTAGTATACTGGCTTCTTTTAAATGGGAAAGACTGCTTTAATTGGTCACTTCTCCCACCACTACTTACCTTACTGGAAGTAGTTAATAGAGCATCATATTTGAAGCAAAGGAAGAGGGCAGAGCAGGAGATTAAGCTAGGGAAGTAAGCAGAGACCAAATCTTGATGAATCTTGTGGAACATGTGAATGAGTTTGGAATTTATTTTGTGGACAATGAAATGAGCAAGCTTTGACAGACTATAAGGAAGTGTTGTGATTTTATTTATGTTTTAGAAAAAACACTGATATGAGCATGAATAATGGATGGAGGGAGAGGTTGAGACTGGATGGAAAGAGGCTGTTATATAGTTAAGGAGCTTATTGCAACAATTTATGGAGGAATGATGGTAATTTGACTAGAAAGCCAAATAGATAGGATTTTATATGAAACTAGTGAGAGACAGATCACAGCCTAAGATCAGCATCATAATATTTTTCTGGTGAGATGAGTATATTGTGTGCTATCACCAACCAAGTTGGAGAGGAGGTGAAGAAAAGAAGAAGTAGTTTAGTTTCGAATATCTTGAAGTCAAGGTTTTATGTGACATTTAGGTGGAAATACACTGTAGGCAGAGGGAGATACGACTTTGAAGTTCATTGGAGTGGAGGACATTGATACATGAGTTGTAATTAATATTCTGTGAGGACAAAAGCAGTAAAAAGCCAAGACAGAATCTTGTGGAACACCAAAGACAGGGTAGTAAAGTATAATAAAAGAGACTTTTTTAAAGGAAAAATTGCATAAAATTGTTAGAAGTCAAGCACAATTAAGTGGTCATTAGATTTGGCAACTGGATCAGAACAGGTTGGTACAGTAGAAGTCTGACTGCAGTGTGTATTAAGGAATGAAAGGAAGTTGAGAAAATACTGTCTAGATGTCCATTTCCAGCAATATGGCAGATTAGATAGATTTGAATCTCATGTCCAAAAACCATTTGGGAAGTTTAGATTTAAAGTTTTTAATTATTATTTTAAAAGTATAATTGGGGGACTTC
>PVJI01027704.1:0-17331 GCA_004026765.1 Micronycteris hirsuta
AAAAGTTCTGTGGAAGGGACATTGTAGATTTGATTTTCCTTTCAAATGTGTGATTTAGAATATTCATTTTAATTAGGAGAATACTCAGGTTATGCATTATTGCCATTTTTTTCATTTATCAGAAATACATCTGTTTTCTAGGTACATCCTTTTGGCCCTATTAGCTGTCTTATTTTCCCATGTTCTGGGAGGGCTCGGCCACCCTGTGCATTTCAAAATCCCAGAACCCTCCAGGGGCAGCAGAGAGAGCCACCGGGAACCTGGAGCCTCCGCCTGGGTTGGGGTGGGAAGCCCCCTTTGAGTTGCTTCCATGTGAGGCTCACACGGGCCTTTGCTCCCAGGCACTGGGATCAGATCTTCAGAAGCCAGAGCCCACCACTCCTCGGAGTGGGGCCGATACTTGGCGAACTCTAGAGGAAAAAGTCTCCCTGCACTCCTTCCCTCTCTGCTTAAGACATGTCTGCTGGGTGTGAAATGACTTTTGGTGCCCTGGGGAAGCAGCATTCTGGTCCTCAGGGGTGCTTGCTGAAAGGCTGGTTTTCAGGGTGGCAGCTGGCAAGTCTGCAATGGGACATTTGTAAGGTACACTGAAGTGTGGGGAAGGGGGCAACCACGAGTTTCCGGCTTAATTAGCTCATTTTTACTGCGTCCTTGCACTTGAAGTAAAAAATTTACACTTAATACTGTTGAACTGGAACTCAGTTAAATCAATGCACTTTAGTTGCCTCTGACATGTTTTAGAATAACAGTATTTCCTGGATTTAGCCTTAGTCCCTTCATTAATTATTTACATTCAGTAATACTTGGTGGGAAGCTGAATGGTGTATTCTTTTCTATGCATAAGCATGTTGTGAGTGTGTATGTCCAGATACATTCATGCTCATTTCTCATTACTTCCAGCCCGTTGAGTTTCAGGGGCATCGAGTGCAAGGATCGGCCACCAGCGCTGTGATGGTCCGAGGGTATAGCTCCCAGCCAGCCCATGGTCAGGTGCCCAGCTGCCTTGAGCAGCACAGCTATGTGGCAGGCACGTGCTCTCTGGTAGCAGCTCCACCTGGCGCTCATCTGCAGGCTGCCTTCTTGCAGGTAAAATATTTTTATATTGCATCTTGCCGAATCATTTTCTTTATGTCTGTGGTAAATTTTTTAAAGGGAGTATATTTAAATATTTGTACAGTTGTAAATTAAAAAGGACTTTAGTAACTTGACAAGGAGCATAACATCTGAAATCAAACTAAATAAGGCAAAAATATTTTATTTGAAAGATTTACTGCTTTTTTAGGATCAGGAATTTAAAGGATTACTTTTCACTTTAGAGAAGACTAGGAATTTATGACCAGGGCAGACAGGCAGGTAAAACACAGAAAATGTTTTTCCTTCAATTATGTCCCTGAGTATGACACCGAGTTGTTCTCATTGCTACCAGATGGAAGTCATGCAGAGGGAGTGGCATGCATCTCTGAAACTGTCTCTTTTTTTTTTTTTTTTTAAGATTTTGTATTTATTTTTAGACAGAAGGGAATGGATGGAGAAAGAGATGGGGAGAAACATCAATGAGTGGTTGCCTCTCACGTGGCCCCCCTGGGGGTCTGGCCTGCAACCCAGGCATGTGCCTTGACTGGGAACTGAACCGGTGACCCCTTGGTTCATAACCCACACTCGATCCACTGGGCTATACCAGCCAGGACTGAAACTGTCTCTTAAACACATTTTAAAGTTTCCCTTTTGATTAAGCCATAATGCACATACAGAATCCGCATACTGCTCAGTCATTACCACAGAGCGAGCCACCCTTAGGAAACAGCATTCCCAGAAGTCCCCCTCTGCCTGGTGCTGCTTTTAAATTTGTGTACAGAATGTAAATAGAGTAATGCGCACTTTCTTGTGTCTTTTGTTCAGCGTGGCAGTCTGGAAATTCATCCCGTTGTTGCCCGAGGCTACAGGCAGCCATTTCCATTGCTGGGGTGTGTTCCATTGTGTGAATACACCCCAGTGGAGCTCGGCTTCAGGCCAGGTTGTTCGCATTTGGGGCTACTACAGCTGATGCTGCTACAAACACGTGTGTGCTGTCGTGAACATGGGCTCACGTGATGTGCTTCTGCTGGTTACACCATCAGCAGCAGCATCACCTTTTGTCACTTTCAGGAGACAAGGCCAGGCTGCTTTCCCAAAGGCAGTGCTCCCACTCCCATCGTCTGGGCTCTCCTGTGGTGGGTGCTTTGGTTCGACTTTGTCTGAATCGCCAGCCCATGCTCTTTCCCCTCCCTCTTCATACAGATTGCTGTTCAGGGTTACCTTTACTCCTGACTGTCCTTAAAGATAAAGATGTGTGTTTCTCATGCCCTGTGTTTTTGGAGAGGAGGATACAGTAGAGAGGTGCTCTGTATTGGAAGAGAAATTCACATCCACTTGCTTTGTGTCTAGTTTTCCACACATCAGTATAGTCATGTTTACATCCTGAGTTTGTAAGAAATGCTCCAAATGGCTGGACCTACCAACAGAGATGAATGTCTCTGGAATCAATGCAGCAGATTTCCACAGAGAGCAGTCTCAAAGCTTTAGAAACACCGCTGCATGCAGCGCTCAGCTCCCATCACTGACTGAGGAAGCCCCAATGTGCACCACTAAGGAAGGGGGTTGTCGCTAGCAGGACACCAGGCTTCACCACCTAGACCTGGACCTTTTTATTAAATGTCTTTTATGGTGGTAAAAACCATGTCATGAAGTGTACAGTCTTAATCATTGTTTAATACAGTCAGTGGTGTGAAGTTTACTTATAGTGGGATGAACATGTGTCCTGAACTCTCTACTTTCACTTAAATTTTTCATGTCACATTTATTGAACAAAGTCTTAGATTGGTGTGAGCTTGGATTCTTACTGTGTATCACACTGCTGTGTTTTCCTGCCTTTCTGTGAACACAGTACTTTTTTGTTCAATGCTAAGTCATAATGCAATCTTTCTGAAGACACTGAATCAGCAAAATGACTTCACATGTAGTTTTAGCAATGCACAGCTCATACTGAAGTAAGCGCTGTGTAGCCTGGCTGATGTGCATATTGCTGCACATGCCCAGGTGGGGACAGTGAGGTTGCCACTGTTGCTTGTGCTGTAGGTGTAAACATCATCACACAGTAGGTGCACTCCTGTTTCTATGGTGCCAAGGTGTAAGAAATGTGATTCATGAGAACCGATGAAATGTGCTGTGCTCTGCCCTCCTGCGTAGTATTGGGTTCAAAGCATTTCTGTTTTTCTGTCTCAAATTATAACCACAAACTGTATGTATGTGTGTAAATATAGAAAGGTAAAGATATAGGTATGTACACACACACTTCTTTCTAAATAAGCTGATAAATGGATCTGTTTTCTAGTTCCCAGATGAAGAAAACTTTCCAAAAGGAGGTGATATCTTTAATATTGAAGACAATTTTCAAGTGGTAGCTGAGTCTAATGAGGACTCAATTGCAAATGATTGTAAGTAAATTGTAAGTATGAATATAAATAACATTAAAAAGTTATTTGATATTGAACAAATGGTTATGTAAAGATCTTCACTTTTCTTTCCCTGCAGCAATTTTAGATTTTCCTCCTAAAGATTCAGAATTCTCATGTCATTCGGATTATAATTTCAAATCAGCAGAGAGGACTTCATGGGAAGCAAATAAGGTATAATGTCAAAAAGTTTTACTAGTTGGGAGTAAACACTTTTGGTGGTCTTATAAAAAAATGAATATTAAAAACTAAAAACATGAACACGTTAACACTGGATGATTTTTTAACATGATCAAGAAAGTTTACCAACAACCAACTAATGTTATTTGAGTGATGAAGTGGCAAATTAACTTCTGTTAGAATAAAATAGAATGCCCATGATTGCTATGTTCTTTGTTATTTGAAGATGGATTGACTTTTGCAATATGACATGAAATGAGAGGCATACATAACTAGAAATAAGTAGAATTAGAATAATCAATTAAAATGAGAAGTTAAGAACTTTAGGAGATACACAGCCTAGGCATTATCTTAATCAGAAGTGTGGGAGACATGTGGAATAGACTGAAATTTTACTGTGATTTATAAGATTCTTGAGTAAATAGGAATTCATCAATATTTACTGAATGCCTTCTGCAGGTCAGGACTTGTAAATGCAGGTGTAGAACGATGGACTGGATAGCTGTACCGTCGGCCTTCAAGGCCAGCAGGGGAGGCAGGTGTTAGTGGGGAGAACAAACTAGCCGGTAAGCTGAGCTGGTGGCCCCTACTGCAGCCTCGAGAACTAGGTGACTAGGGATATGACTCCTGCTGTGGGGAGCACCTGCTCTAGGTTGCAGAACTAGTGGGCTGAGAACAGGAAAGATGCCGGCCGGCTGGGCGAGGAGATGAAAGAGAGCACAGTCAGTAGCCGAGGCTGGGAAAGTGAGCTGCGGGACTACACGCCCCAGGTCCTGCCTGTGGGGGAACCGCCTGGATGTCATCACCGAAGGGGTTTCCATGGGAAGTTATGTGACTGAGTTTCCACACCTAAAGGGCTTTGCTGTGGACAAGGGCGGGACCCACGAGGTGAATGTGGGAGCGGGAAACCAGCAAAGAGGAGCTCTGGATGACAGTGACTGAAGCAGCGGTGGTGGCAGGGGCCACAAGGAGGACTAGACCTGGAGGAGAATCATGGAGGTGTCTCTCCCCCTGGGGGAGAGAAGGAAAGGGAGAGGAAGGCACCTGACTCCCGGGGGTAGACTCAGGCAGTGTCCACACGTGGGTGAGATGGAGGGGTGTGTCAGTCAGCTTGGCTGCCGGGACAGAGAGCCCCAGCAGAAATGTGCTCCTCCCAGTTCCTGGGGCCAGAAGGCCAAGACCCAGGTTCTGGCGGCTGTGGTTCTGTCATGAGGACTCCTGGCTCACAGTTGGCTGACTTCTCTCTGTGTCCTCATCTGGCCTTCCCTTGTGTGTGCAGGGATCAGGGACCCCTCACCTAGCCTATGACTTTGTTTAGCCTTTGTTACCTCTTAAAGGCCCTGTTTCCAAATATGCGAACATGGGGGCTTCAACATCCATTTTGTGGGGAGAGATACACGTCAGTCATACTAGATTTTTAAGGTGATTGATTTCTGGAAGCAGCAACCAAATTAAAGGCTTCTAAAGAGAGTAAGAGTGAATAATGGGACTGCTGAGGTCTGGAACATATCAAAAAACGGCACTCATTTGGGAGCAGTGTCTTGAAGCAGGCTCAAGTACAGATCAACTCCAGACCTGTCACTCTTTAGGTCTTCCTGCTCCAAACATGACGTCTCTGCCTGAACCCCTCAAACTGGAAATCGATCTTCAGAACCACGTTCACATGACCCAGATCATTCAAGTCAGGATCTGACATGTTTCGAATAAATCCAGCAGGTTTTATGTTCTGTATTTCACATTCTATTATTTTTTTTTGAATAGCAAATAGTTTATTAGTAAGTACTAAGTACATGGTTTCAGTGGCAATAATAAATTCACCTGAACAGGAGACAGTAATGAAGTGAAAAGAATAACTGCTGGGTAACCATCAGAAACTCTGGCCTATTTGGCCATCGTGTAGAAATGCAAAATCACTCAGAGGGCAGATCTTAAAGAAGACCTGTCCTTGTGTTAGTCCATACGGATAGGTCCACAGTGCCTGGAATGTGTAGATCGTGTCAATCATCACCTTCTAACAAATGTGACCCGCTCGCACAGAACTATGGCTTTTAAAGAAATCTGATGGACTGTTGGTGAGAATCTTGTTTCCTTCTAAACCAATAACTCTTACAAATACTTATTTTGGGTCACTTGGGCTTTTTGCAATCCCAATGCCACCTGTTTGGATGCCATAAAAATGTCGACTGAGATTTTCTGCAGAGACAATACCTGGATTTTGAGTTGTAGGCTGTGCTGATGGTCCAGGACACATGACACACTGCCTGTGTCAGAAGCATGCAGAGTGACAGCCGGGCTGACAGCACAGCCTACAGGTTGAGAGGTTTTCCCCAGAGCCCCATGAAGCATGTTCTATGCAGACTCTGCCGCTATTGGCTTGGGCCTGCTTACAGTGCACTTGTTAGGGTTGTTGCACAGCTTCCAGGGAAAAAAAACAAGAGTGTTTCAGAGCAAGAACGGGTGATCTGTGGTTTCAGGGTTCCTGAGACTTGGGGACCTTTCTTACCTGGCCCTGCAGAAGTCCCCACTATTGTTGATTTTGGTCAGCTTATTCTATCCTGTTCCTCTTAGGAGACTCTTTGCCCACTATGGCTCTACCTCATCTGATTGAAGGCATTATTTTTACAACATAGATTACTAGAACTCAATCAAACTGGGGAAAGTACAGTAAGAAGATTTGGGTCTGTGAATGAGTTTCTTCTTTCGGATAGGTGATGTCACCAGAGCAAAAGGTCTCAACATTAGACCCTGTGTCTACTTTTTCTTTGGACTTGCAAGATGAAGACTTCGAGCTAGAATTTTCTGAGGAGTCCCTGAAAGCCAGGACTTTACCAGGTGAGCATCACTTTCTCCACTTGGAGAGTTGTTCCATGTTGCTCTAATGTCTGTCAGTGTGAAAATTTTTATTGTAGCTATGGCTCTCCCTTCCCTCTGACTCTGGCTCCTCCTCCCAGCTCCTCTGCTCCCCATAGTGACCCCCGAACTGGGCCCCCTGTGGCCCCTCCTTCCAGTGGGTTATCTAGTCCACACCATCAGTTGACCGACGTAACTCCTGTGTCCGCTTTTCTGCTCTGGGGTCCTGGTAGTATCAGCAAGCTCTTCTACTGCTGCTACCCCAGCTATGTGTCAGTCCCTGGTTCCTGCTTCCCTATGAGTAACTTCCTGCTTCTTGATGAGTCTCCTTCCTATAGGATCCTGCCGCTGACACTTTCCTCTTTGTCCCTGTCATTGTCAGTGCATCTGCCCTGATTCTGAAGTTAGGTTGGATGAGGAGTATCACCATAGGTAGTTATTTTGTCATGGGTGGATGATATGAAAAATAACTTTACAATGTCCGTGGGTGTTTGGGCTGGAACAGGTTGTGGGGGTGGTTGGTAGACAAAACAGGTAGGGCAGGGTTGGTGTGGGCGGTGGGGGGACAGTGCAGTGACAGGTGCCTTCACAGTCACACCGGAGGGTCTGCTCTTTGCTGGGGTTCTGACCTCCCTGTCCCTGTTGCTTGATGACTTGTTAAAAGTATCGTTGGCTAACCTGCTGCTCTGCTAGCTTCCCAAGTGATCTGCAGTTTATTTCCAAAAGACTAGAAACCGTCAAGAAGGTACATTATTATAAAATAGGAAACAGCAACATCTGATAAAATCTTTAAGCTTATATAGTTCTCATGCAGCACTATTTGTTAATTTATTTATTCAACAAATATTATTGTTTTTTACATTTTCAGGAATATATCTATTACTGACAGCCAAAATCTGTCAAAACATGAGTTTGCAAATCACGAACTCTTCTCTTGGTATACCAATAGTTCAAACTAAACCTAAACATCTCTACGCTGAAGGTCAGCATATTAATCCATGGTTGTAGTAAAAATGTAGAGGAAGGTATAATGACACAGATAAACCGTGAACTTCAGTCTCTGGAGAAAGAATATAAGGTTGAGAACAGGCTAGTTCTGGGGTCTCATTGGATGTGTTGCCCTAGGCCTCAGTTGTCCTATCTGTGAAATGGGGGATGATTCTTTTCTGGGCTGAAAGCTTCAGTGCAATGTTAATACAGAGTGTAGTAATGCGGGGGGGGGGGGGTGTACTTAGCTAAGGGGGTAAGAAAAAGTTTCAAGTTCATCCACCTTCAAAAATTTCAGAGTCTATTAATTCATCTTTGAAAATGTTTTTGAGACTGAAACTATTGAATTTTTTTATTTTAAAAAAGGAAATAAAATTATGTGATTTTTTTTTTCAAGGCAAATGGTATTTTTTTTGGTTTTGTGTATAGATACCCGTGGGTATCCACAGTCTGGGTGATGACCTTGATACGTTTTTATTTAATCGCTTTTTTTTTTCCAGTAATGAAAAAATTCAGTTCCCTGGAGAGTCATGACCTTCCAAGGCACCCTGTATTAAGTAGAACCCGAGTTCCCCTGGTCACGGTGCCCACAGCTCCGGGACCCCTGCCCAGCAGGTGTGCAGAGCCCGTGGATGGTCCTCTATGCTCCAGGCCAGAGGAGCAGAGTGAAGGCTCCTTGTGCCAGGCTTCCAGGGAAGTGACCCCTGGGGCTGTTTTACATCTCCACGTAATGCCTGCGCAAAGCAAGTGGCTGAAATACCAGAACACAGCCCGGGGTGGCCTGCCCACTCCAAGCAGAGCTCAGCCCAGCACCTCAGTCGGCTTTGCCAGGGCGATTTGCAGGATGTGCTGCGGTGCTGCAGGTGGGAGCCTCCGCACTGCGGAGGACAGCCCCCTGGCGGGCAGCCCCTTGGCCTCGGCTCGCCTACGGGTGCTGAGCTGCGCGCTCCGTGGGCAGCAGCCAGCTGCTGGCCCCCAGGACTGTGTTTGCATAAACAAAGCCCTTTCTCTGAGTTCAAAGCCAGCTTTGGAGACGGAGGAAGTCCAGAGCGTGTCGGGAGGGTCTGCATGCTACAGCCGCGGAGTGACGCATTTGCAGGTGAGGAAGAGGTCCCGGTCTCGGCGCACCTTCTCCAGTAGCTGTTGTGTGATTGATTTCACTCTTGGAGCTGATGGCTTTTTGGTTTTGAGTTTTCCGTAATGCTAGCTACAGCACCATCTTCTTTGATATAAGATCTTTCCTAGCCTTTTGTGAGCATTAACTGAAGTGACACATTTGGAAGTGGCAGGTGCGGTGTTTGGCACACAGTAGGTCCTCAGTCACAGCTCCTACTGTTCCCTCCCCACTCCAGTACTGCCGTTACTGTGGCTCCTTATTTCACACTGTCAGCTCTGTGTGCTGATCAGTCGTCATCCAGGTAAAGGTGCATCTTGTTACCCGTTGATAGTTGTAATCAGAGAGGGAGATGCCTGATGATCCATTCTCATCAACTGACTGTTTCTTGGTGGAACTATTTAAAGCTCATTAAGGGGTTGACAAGAAAAGTTAGTCTTTATTGAAAGTGCCACATGTAGCTATTCTTGCTATACGGGCTTCTCATTTAAACTTAGAATATTATTTTCAAGGATTCTGGAAATTTTTAAAAAATTGTTTATTGTCTTAAACATATACTATGTAGAAAGTAATTTACTCATTAGTACATAGCATTTTTTTGTGGTTGTTATAATAACTTGAGTTATTCCATTTCAGGAGGTAGATGTCTCTGAGCTGTGCTTCCCAAACCGGCAGAAAACAAAATGCGCGTCTCTTCCCCGAAGGCAGACTCACATACCAGCGGTGTTTCAGTCTCCCTCACATTACAAGCAGGTCTTCACGTCCTGCCTCACAGGTACAATGCCACCTTTTTATGTCATGATGACTGATGGCGGCGTAGTGTAAAGGGTGTAGCTGTGAGAAAGTGTGCTAGTGCACACTGTGACCTTACATGTTACATTTTTTACCTGAGACTTATTATTTTCCATGTTTACTCCAGTCTAATATCAAATTAAAATTGAGTTTTAAAAATGGGAAGTGACAGTATTATCTTTTTCAAGTTACAGGTTTTCATTTTCTTTTATATTTGAAGTGTTACAAATGGTTTTGTTAAGTAGGATATTTTAATGATGACGAATGGTTTGATAGCTTGTTGTACGAGGGCAAAACTTGCCTTTAAAAAGTGGATATTAGTATTAAGTTATATTTTATTCTGTTAAAAGGCTCTTTTCAAATTTAACTAACAAATAGCACATATGTGACACAAAGACAAAATTTGTGTTTAATTTTCGCCTGTGTCTTTTTTGTAGAGCATCTGAATATATTGCTCTTTGGGTTGGCACAGAGGCTGCACAAAGCTCTGTCGGCAGTTGACATGTCGTTTTACATGTCAAACGGAGAAAAACTGAAAACTGCAGAACATAAGGTGCCATCCTGCCATCACCATCAACCGGCAAAACTTGTCATGGTTCAAAAGGAAGGTCCAAACAAGGTCTTGCTCCCTCTCCCCGTCCTGTTGTCCGCTAACACTTGTCTCACAGACGGTGTATGTATCTTTTGCTTTCTGACAAGCTTGGCAGAAATTAAGTCTTGACATGGAGCCCTCAGCCTGAGGCTTTGGTAGCTAACAAACTCTCAGTATGTTTTCACGGAAAGATGATCTGTGTGCATGGACACAAACAAATGAGTGAAGACCAGCCTTCAGGTAGCTTAGGAACTCACTGTACAGTAGTGGGCGGAGAGACACAAAAGGAAATGACACCTTTGTGGCTGGTAAGGTTGGAGGGATGTGCCCAAGTTCCAGAGAGAGTGAAGGGCCTGTGCATGCGGAGCTGATGAGCCCCGAAGGGGTGACTGGTACTAAAACCAGAGGAGGCCAGGGGACAGAAAAGCACTCTGACAGATGTATTTTGCTGAGTATGGACTCAACCGGTGACCCCTTGGTTCCCAGCCTGCACTCAATCCACTGAGCTACACCAGCCAGGGCACCTCAGTCTTATTTTAAAACATGAGCCCTGGCTGGTATTGCTCAGTGGATTGAGCGCGGGCTGGGAACCAAAGGGTCCCGGTTCGATTCCCAGTCAGGGCACATGCCTGGGTTGTGCAGGCCAGATCCTCAGTGAGGGCCATGTGAGAGGCAACCATACATTGCTGTTTCTCCCTCTCTTTCTCCCTCCATTCTCCTCTCTCTAAAAATAAATAAATAAAATCTTAAAAAAAAATTCTCCTTCATTATTTAAAAAAAAAACAAAAACATGAAACAGTTTACACGAGTGTATCCGGTGTGCGCACACTTCAGTGAGAGGGAAGGCTGGACTGAAGGGCGCCCGGTGTTCTACTTAGCTGATCTAGGCAGCTTGCAAGTGGTCTCTAGTGATCATTTTAAATTAAAAAAAAAACAAAAACAATAATTTTTTTTTTCAAATAAGCTTATATTGTCAGAATAATGTAACTTTTTGATAAGGGGAGAGCAGAAGGAAAACTATGTGGTTTTAAATTAATGAAAAGATTAAATTGTATAGTGCCTAATTTCCTGGAGTACATTAATGCCAAGCAATCTTTGTAAAAGACTTAAACAATACAAAAACAGTAAAAAATAGAAACATTTCTCTCACTGAATTTTATTATCTTCTTCCCTTAGGGTCGTCTTTTTTATTCCTGTGATGCACCCAAAGCTGACCGATGTAAGTTTTTTAAGTGGCTCGAGGAAGTGAGCTCAGGACATTTAACACAGGAGGAATCCCCGCCTACCACCGTGTTGAGCAATGTGAAGAGCGTTGGCTTGTACTTACGAAGTCGGAAAGTGCCCCTCTATGAGGAATGCCAGCTTTTGGTGAGGTGTGTTTTATGATAACAAATCATTGCATCCAATTATATCAGGAAATATAATGACATCACAGAACTATCATCAGTTTTAAAAGAGGTTGAGATCAGGAAAGTCTCTAAAAGACAGAGGCCCTCGGTGTTTCTTACTGAAGGGACCATCCATCCTCTGAATGACAGGCAGTGCCGGCAGTCCCAGGGCAGCTGCAGGAACGTGACTCCTCTAACCATTTTGATGGACACTCATAGTCCCCAGGGACGCTGTTGGAGAGATTATGAGCAAGGTTTTCATCAGGGCAGGATAAAGTATAATGAGCATTCGCTTGATAATGTAAAAATAACAACATGTGCTGGGGACCCCAGATACTTTCTCTATCTCAGTCTCTTTTAAGACAGATGATCGTTCTGTGAGGGCTGCTCTTTTCTTCGTTGGACACAGTGTTTTTATTTTGTGCAGATGTAGGAAAGAATATAAACATACATACATCCTGGTTCTTTTCATCCTGTATTTTAAAACAAGATTTTTAAAACAATTGTACCTTCAAACTTCCAGCTATAAAATTATAAGTCAGTCCTGGGAGTGTCATGGACGGTGTGCTGACTGTGGTCAGTAGTGCTGTATTTAGTGCATTCGAAAGCCGTGCACAGAGGAAACCTTAACAGTCTCGTCACAAGAAAAAACATTTGTAACTATGTGTGGTGACATATGTTTATTGGACTTACCGTAGTCATCATTTCACTATATATAGAATTATTATGTTGTATACCTGAAGCTGATTTAATGTATATGCCAATCTTATCTCAAAAACAAATGTGTACCTTAATATTCAAACTCATTTTTGCTTTTTACTCATTTTGCAGAAAAGGATTTGATTTTCAAAGGAAACAGTATGGCAAACTGAAGAAGTTTACAACTGTAAATCCTGAATTTTATAATGAACCTAAAAGCAAACTTTATCTTAAGCTGAGCCGGAGGGAAAGTTCTTCAACTTATAGCAAAGGTCAGTTGATGTATCGTGTTGGTGCATCTCAGCTGCATATAGCTCTGAAGACTCTTTATGGCTATGTATACATTTTTTTCAAAATTTTATTACTTTTATTTAGTTAGCCAGGAACCTTTAATTTCTCCCAGGGCAGTAAAAGTGCAGCTTTTGAAGGGATTTTTAAAATCCTATTTTCCTTTTAATAACAGTACTATGATATGTAGGGTGGTCCCTTTCTCAATGAGTCGTCTCATAACTTGTCTCTTCAGCTCTCAGTGGAAATGCTCTTTCAGCCGTACCTCCTTCCCAGTTTGCTCATGTAAATGCCAAGCCACGATTCCTCCCAACATGTTTCTGTAGGAGCTTGTGGCCATGTAATTAGGTGTGGTACATTCTGGATGTAACAGAAATATTTACATGCAGTGAAATATAAAACCATTTTTTGGTTGTATTGCTACATTTAAATGATGTATGTTGCCTAAATAATTGAAATATAATTCAGAAATCCAAAATTGTCTTGGAAAACTGAAACAGTCAAAAAGTACAAAACCACAAACAAAACTATAATAAAAGTCAGTATTTACTTGTATAATATATTATCTGTATATCCATAATAAATATTACTATCTTAATCTTAGTTTTGCTAACAAGAATAACTTTTGGCAAAAGTGATCTATTTTAAATATCTACAATTTCCTTAAATTTTTTCATTACTATTTTAAATATATCTCAACAATTTATTTTCAAGGTAAAGAAACATAGACCTAATCCACTTAATGATAAGCACAAATGTGGAGATCTGAGAGTTAATCTCAAAATTCTTTTATAAAGCGAACAGTCTAGGCATATTTTTAAAGATCAGTTTATGTAGTTCATTTGTGGAAAGTTTATGTAAATATAACTTGAACACTTAAAAAAGAGAAATAAAGACAACAACAAACTTATTTCTGTTCTCCCTCCAAAGAGACTTATTCAAATACAAGTTTAAGTAATAATGGGCTGGTTAAAAAAACAAACAGAGGAAGAAAAAGAAGTTTTAGATGGAAAAGTTCTATCGTCAGATGTGATTTTTCTCCTGAAACACAGCAGTTCTCAGCAACTGCACTTCCGCTCCCACTTGCTCCCGCGCAGGATGCAGGGGAAGCTGTGCCTGCTGCTCCGCAGTGCAGGCCTGGCCCCCTACCCACCTGCCCCGTGCACTCTGAATGACCTGGCCCTGAGAATGGAGAACACGGGCTCACACTTCCTTGCTTCTGCGCTTGGTTTGTTTCTGTCATTTCTTACCCCTGATAGGTTTCAAGTACATCTTCTTCAGGGAACACTTTTGGGGAGATTTTTGTTCCAAACTGAAGAATGGCAACTACTTCCCTTCCGCCGTGTTTGTCTGCCATCCTGTCCAGGAAGTGGTCACTGAGTTCAGGTTGCAGGGCTATGACACCTTATTGCCATGAGTCATCAAAATCCTGCCCTTCTCCACGTGGTGTTCTCTGTCGCTATGACCCCAGGGAGCTGTCGGACTCCTTCTTTTTCCCTGGTTTGATGTAACATTTCCATTTGGGGTCAGCAGGTGTCTCCTAGGTCCAGAGGACTACAGTGTCCCCTTGGGAAGGATGTGCTGGAGATTTGCCATGTTGCTGCTCTGGCTCCATGTTCCATCTCGGCTGTTTTTCATTTTGAAACACTTACTGGCTTCTTTGCCAATATTTGGCTTCTTTGTGGTTTTGCTCACTGGTAATAGTTCCTACCTGCTGTAACTTAATGGTATGAAGTGTCCTTGGATGATGTTCTTCTGAAGCATATTTGATGACTTCACAGCAGTGTCATTTTGTCTTGGTCTTAAAAGGCTTTGACAGTGGCTTTTAGCACATCCACCTTTTTCTTCAGAAGAGGGTGCATTGCTAATCTGGCATTGCTCTTTCAGCTGCGCTGAAATCAGGCTTTTTGCAGATTTTTTCAAAGTTGATATCATCACCAAGAGTAGACTTAGCTGCTAATCAGTTTTCAGTTCCTTCGTGGCATGAATTGCCTCAGATGATCTCATGCGCATCTTTGGTTTCTGAACAGTGCGTCTTCAGGACCCTTGTTGACTTCAATCTGCTGCCCTGAAGTGAAACACCCCTGACAAGTTTTCAGATAACAAGAACTTGAGTTCTCTTCACTTCTTTTCCTCTTCCTCATTATTGAGGTTCAGAGTCCCACGCTGAGCCTCGGAAGATCTAGGGCACAGGTGGCAAACACAAGGCCCACAGGCGGAATCCGGCCCTCCACCTTGTTTTATCCGGCCCAGCACCTTGTTTCTACCAGGTGGCAGCGCCGAGCTCCTTGCCCCTAGTTAAGGAGTAGTTACATTTATACAGTCCTAAAATTACATTCGGCCCCTTGAAGGCAACCTCAAGGCTGATGTGGCCCCCTGGTGAAAATGAGTTTGACACCCCTGATCTAGGGAGAGGACCCACGGCTCTGGCCATGAACTGTGCCTGTCGTGTGGCGCCACCATCCCTGCCCAGAAACTCCTTCTATTAAAGAGGGTTTTTAAAGGGATATTTTAATATAGTATATATTGTGAATTATTGTATAATAAACCATTTCTAAAAGACCATTTCCTCCTCTTGGGCACTCTCCGGACCTTTTAAATCTCAAGTCTGTATCCAGAGACCACTGGAGAGTAAAATGCACACAGCTATGTGTCCTCCTGCCTCCACCAGCTGGCTTCACCTCCTCAGTCTTCCCGCAGCTCACTGTCAACATTGGACACGAACAGCACAAGCGTTTGATTGATGTGTGCAAACTGGGAAGCGGTGCATTTTTAGTTCCGGGAAGTTGGTCTCCATCATTCCTTCATATCATCTCCCTCTGATTTTTATTTCTCTCTCCAGGACTTTTATTATTCAGATGTTAGACCTTCTGAATCTATCCTCTGACTCTCTTCCCATTTCTTCTATATTGTCTGGGGTTTTGTCCTGTCTTCCTTCTAAATTGCTTATTTTTTTAAATGCATCCATTCTGCTTTTTATCCCTTCAATTATTATGTCACTTCTACTACTATATGTTTCCAAACCGATATTTTTCTTCATGTCTTTTTCCCAGTTTCTTGCTCTCATTTCGTGTTGCTACTACCTCCACTTCCTTTTCGTCTCTACCAGCCTCTCTTGAAATCCCTTCTCCATCTGTTCTGGTGTCTCCTTTTCTGAAGGACTCTAATCCAGTGTGTTTTTCTCTTGAAGTCTTTGTGCCCCTTAAAAGTCTCATTATTTGGGCCTATAAACTGATTTTCCCCTGGGGCATCAGCTGTTCTTTCTAGCAATGCTGGGGGTGGGAGGGGCAACCCAGTCTGGTGTTGCAGTGAGCTCAGGAAGTTGGGCTCAGTTCCAGCTCTGCCATTTCCTGGCCCCCTGTCTGTGGATAATTTAACTTCACTGTCCAGAGAATCATAATAATACCTATCTGATATTTAGATGGAACATAATACAGGTTATTGTGCTTTACCGACAACAAAACCCCCGTAGATCCATAAACCTGCCATGGGACTTGGATGTAGTCACCTGTCATTGGTGCCCAGCAGTCATGCAGGTTGCTGCCTCTCCCTCGCTAAGAGCCCTCCCTTGTCTGTGGTGCCCCCTGGAGTTCACCCTGGTAGCCCATGTCTGAGGGGGTGACATGGGTTCAGCCCAGGTTCAGCCTTAGGACAGACCCTGGAGTCTGAGGTGGCTCCACCATCCTTCCTTGCGTCCCCACAGCACCCCTCCCTGGGGTTTTCCTGGGAGTTCGCTGGGAAAATTCTCTCTATTTTTTCCAGATTTTCTTTCTGTCATCAGTATGGACTAGTAATTTCCCAGCTTTGTAGGATTTTGTCATTCTCTTTCTCATTTCCTGTGGCTCCTGTAAGGATCACTTCTGAGGTCAGTGTGGCTTTCCCAGCCCTGACCCCCGCACTGTGCTGGGGCCGCACCATCATTTCCCTGGGGCACAGGACTGTTCCTGTCAGCTGCCTTGAATTAGAATGTCTTTTTTTTTTTTTAAAGATGTTATTTATTCATTTTTAGAAGGTAAGGGAGGGAGAAAGAGAGGGAGAGAAACATCAATGTGTGGTTGCCTCTCACATGGCCCCCACTGGGGACCTGGCCTGCAACACAGGCATGTGCCCTGACTGGGAATCGAACAGGCAACCCTTTGGTTCGCAGCCCATGCTCAATCCACTGAGCTACACCAGCCAGGGGGAATTAGATGTCGTCTTATAAGTTGTGGCAAATGTTGAATAAAGTAAGTATTAGCAGCTGGGAATAAGTTGTTTAAATATGTGTTACCTGAATTGGCAAATACTTTTAAATAAATTAGGTATGATATAACCATAATATATAACTCAGCTTTTTCTAAAGTAGTTTCCTAAACATATTTACTAAAATAATAGTCCTAGGGGGCATTGGTAAGAGTTAATTTAAAGAAAATAGGTTATGTGGCTAAATAAATTTGGAAATTGCTATATTAAATGCATCACCTCAATTCAAAATTTCTCAGAGCTGCTCCTTTGTTGGTGAGCATTGCACTTTTCATAGTGGGGTGCGGTTGAGGCTCATAGTTGGTCAATTACTTTTGAAATAATGCATATGAGCATTAAACATGAAATCTTAAAATGTAAATATATTTTTATTTAATGATCTTTTGAAAAACAGTCAAGGCTTCTGTTCAGAGTGTAGGTTTTTTGATTAGAGATCCTTTTCATCTTTCTTGTATGAACTATATCCACAAGCCTACCACCCACAAATATATCGTTTTGAATCGTTAAATATGGAGCAAGAGCTTAGACAATTTTGGAGCAATCTAAGTAGAGAATGATTTAAACTTCTCCACTCCTTTTTCTGATATTTTGCATTTCTCTCATCTGTACTTGAGTCAGAAGCAGTTTTTTGTGTTTTGGACCCCTTTCTTTAGCAAGTCTTTTTAATTATCTTTCTAAATTGTTTGCTTAAGTTTTCTTTTTTTTTTT